>JASDQU010372693.1:80874-93200 GCA_032191745.1 Picea mariana
ATGCACAGTCCATTGGTGCTAACCTCCCCCTCTGGGTCTCGGCAACAGGCCGGATCAGGAAGTCTCAGAGCCCGTAGCTGGTGCTGGACACTCTCTCGAAGAAAACACTTCCCAGCAAACTCTTCCACCTGGAAAGAGTTGCTCACAGGCCTAACAACCTGCTTCCTCCAACCAAAGTCCTCCCTCACCAGAAGAGAGGACATACACAAGTTCATCCCAAGCTTACTTTGGCCAGTACACCACGCGCAGTTCAGCACTACTTGGCCACAACAGTCAATTGGGAAAAACAACAAGCGCTTCCCCAATAGGTTCAGCAATCACGGGATAGTCTCACCGGTCTCCATTTCGGGATGGTAAGAAGTATTCTTGCAGAGGGCCCCCCCCGGGTTCATGCTTAGGCAGTCGGGTCCGAATGGAGAAGATCCCCTCCCGCGGTTCATTTCAGCGATTATATTTTCATGCACCAGGGTTGACACTTGTCACCCTGGAACTGCATGTGTTCCACAACGTGCATCCCCTTTGCACGTTCCCTCCCCTGCCAGGAACTTAGGATAAAATAATATGCACATGGCTCTTTTCTTTTGGAAATAATATTAAAAATATTATTTCCAAGCCTAAGCCCCCTAGGCTTAGCCCCTAGGCTCAACAATCAGTCCCTTTTTCCCACCTTTCAGCCCCTAATCCCTTGCCCACTCTGTGGATGCTCAGTCCCCCATCACTTATTCATCGTGGTCGGTCTGCACCTGGCGGGTGTTTATATTTTATTGATGTGCTGCATACATACAGATACAAAATCCAGGCCCTTGGCCTTGAACCCTTAGGCTCTCTGGCCTAATCAAACACATAAGCCTACCAATTATACAAAACTTGGTTCACCAGACTATAAAACATAATTACAATTTCTCTTAAGACATGTTTTACAATGGGGCTCAGCCTTGGGGACACTACATACATTCCCCTCCAACTTAAGTGGAACATCGTCCTTGATGTTATTCTACGCCTCAACAATCTTTCCCATGTCTCCATCCTTCATTTGTTTCAACAAGTATCCTTCTCTTCACAATCTTGTTTATTTACAGACCTCTGGTAATTCATCAGCATGCCTACAACAATTGTCAAACAACATGCACATTTAAACCAATTTAATGCATAAAAATTCATTGTTGTTCATAATTTAGGGAAAACCACACTTTTTAGGGACAATACTTATCTGTGCATTCATGGATTTGCATCCATATGGTTTCCATGTCAAGACTCAGCTCATTATTCTCCTTTGACATGTTCACTATGCTCATGATCCTAGCTATCATGCCATTCCATTCAAGTCTCTTMTTCCTTACAGTCACTCACCTTCTAGGCTCAGGAATCCCYTTCTTTGTTACATAGTCCCTCAGGYGATCCATATTTTCTACCAAGRATTTCTTGCATAGGAAGAGTATAGAGACTCACAAAGTCTTATAGGTGAGGCATCCCTCTGAATTTTTCTACACAACACAACATTGTCACAAGTAATCATGGCATGTCACAAGGTTCTCATGTCATATTAGTGGCCTCTTTCCATGCCKTCCAGTTCAACAACCATCCTCTTTATGATCTGTCATCTCACCTGTATCACACACATACAAAAATTGTGAGACATTTTTATCAATTTCAATGAAAATCCTTCAAATCTTCCTCCCACATATTTCAAATTCTACTTATTCATTTTCATGTCTATTCCACATAGGAACTCAACTCCCACAATTCTAGGATTTCCTTCTCATAATAGTTTGGCCTTTTGCAACAACATGTATCAGTCTTCCTTATGGACTTATATTGTTGCCATATCCAAGACCATTCTTTACCTACAATGTTTATTATCTTTAAACAACCAAAAAATTGTTAGTATCTCATACATCTTATACCAATAATGGTTCCCAAATTGAGCTTAAAATTGCACATTTCAACAATCAATTCACTAGTCATATGATATGGAATGGTGGCATCCTTCCTCATACATGCATTATTTCAACATACCAAAACTTTCATAATGCAATCAAACTTGTCATGTAATTAAATCAATGTACTAATGTTCATGGCCTCATTTACACACCATCCATCCTTGTATTGGTTTCAGATTACCTCATTTCTAGGTCAAGCACTTCRCCATGGTAAGTTGGAACTTAGCCAACCTCTCACCCCATGGTTAAMTTTATCAACATTCATTGTTACAGCAAGAATGTGATTCCTTCCCTAAGATAATCATGACCTCAAATTAKCATACATTAGATGAAATTAAAATTCCACATGAAGGCATTCAAGCATTCATTCTTCACTGGTAGCCAAGGTATTAACACTCATGGMTACTTCAATTACCTCTTTATCATTTCCACATCTCTTTGGAGTACTAGAAGGTATTCATTCCATAATGAGAAGTCCTATACATGCCCTCTCATGTACACATGCATCTACTATATGCATTTAACACATGTGCTACTTATGAGCAAAATTATTTACTAATATATGCTTAGCCAATTCAAACATGGTATAACTACTTATGCATTTATTGCAAAAATATTTTAATATATTAAAGTTTGTCTACCAAAGGTTCCTTCCTCTGTGATACCATGTCTAGGTATTAATGAAATTCATGCAATCAATTCAAAATCATATTCATATCAACACAATATAACACATGCCTCAAGAAACTTTTCACCCAATTCCTTCTAAGTTACATGCTACAAAGGCATGATAACTCTTATACTTATCTAGCTTCCAACAACCTTCCTGATATTACCTTATCATTTAGATGCCTCTTGGGGACTAATAAGTACCCTTTATCAATATTTCATTAACAACTTTCTTGTCTTTTCCTCTGCCTGAGGTTGTCCACCATTGGCAGTTGTCCCCTCAACATCTCCAATATTTCCTACACACAACAATTGTAATCACAATTATATCAGTTTTCATGTCAAGCCACAATACATGTACAATAGAATTTAAATCAACAAACATTTTCACATATGTCATAGCATATCTATATGCACTCTATCACATTGTCCTCGATGTTTAAAATTTCACTATAAAAAGCATTTCAACTATTCTACTTTCACATAGGGATTATCATTCTCATGCATGGGTAATTTACATACATCAATTTTCTCAGTCAAGAATTATAAATAAACAAAAAAATATGAATGAAGGGATTATCCCCTCTAATTCCTTTACACAATCTTGAATTTTTATCTTAGTGGAACTATTTCCAAGACCTCTCTGTCATTTTCATAACATGGCAATATCCATAGATAAATACATTCAACATCCTCATTGATTTATTTTTGCTTCCACTGGTTTTACTTGTTTCCTTAGAAACATATAGCTTTGTTAAACAACTAGAATTTTAGAGTGAGAAAAGTTTCTTCCTTTTCTTCTTCTTTGCTTTTGCGATTTGTCCCCTTTGGGATCCGCCTGCCTCATTTCCCTTTAGCAATTTGCAATCAAGTTCATCTTGACATGTTCTAAATTAGAGAACCTATTTTTCCTGGAGGTAACAACATAGTACAACATCAAAATTAGCTCATGAATTTAATAAGGTTCATTTTTCACACTCATTGTATGGAAATCAAATTAATTAACAATTTGTTTAGCTTATGTATGTCCTCAAGATGTAATCCAAGATTCTTATACACATAGGCTTTGCAGCCCACTAGCTAGTTTCCAACGGTCATTAATTCTATGGCTTTGTTCTCTTGACAAAGTCCTTACACAATTATTTTCATAATGACTCAAAATTATTGCTTATTTTATCTTTCAACATTTTTACACTAGCTCTCTCTGAGGAATGGAGTACAACCCCATCAAGCTAGTATTAAAAAAAATCAAACAAACCCTTCAAAACAGATTCAACTATGTACCCACAACATTATTCAAAACTTCATGAGTACTAATCTTGCCTCACAATCCACTTAATCATGCAATCCTATAATATAGTAAATTCATGCACACACACACACACACACACACACACACACACACACACACACACACTAGCATGAAAGTTCCTTGCTTGCACCTTTTCATGCCATTCATACTCATTGTCGTTTTTAATTTAATATCATCCCTCTCTGAGATCTTACGACCATTCATATTACAAGTCTCATAGGGATACTCATGAATATGTTGTCCTTCTTGACAACAACCAACAAGAGGTCACTCTTTCCCATTTACTACAAAAGCATTTAAAAATCAGAAATTCAATAGGAAATTACAACATTACCCAATGCAACAAGATACCATTTCCTATCTCTCTTCATGACTCAAGCATTTCTTACTCAATAGACCTTTACCAAGGGAATCCTCATGTAAATCCCCCTCTCACTATTTATTTATTTTTTTTTATTTTTTTTTATACTGGGGGAATCGACAACTCGCGGTTCTCGTACTCGCGTGACACGAGGTCGATCCCCGTCGGCTACCACTATAACCCCAGGTGCAACCACCCAGCCTGCAAGAATGGCGCACGAGTAAATCCGGGTGAGAATCGAACAAGAGACTTCATTTTACAAATTTCCTTCCATTTACACGGCACTTTCCAATCCGTCTACACCCGTGCAGGCAATCCCCCTCTCACTATTACTTGAGCATAATAAGCTATATTTGTATGGATAGCATCCCTCTCTATATGTTATCAAACCCATTTTTCTTTTTGGAAATTTCCAAGAACTCCCTTTACCAAAATCTATATCAACACCTCATTGATCCTTGAAAACCCTATATCTCACAACCAACAATAGACTATTCCAAGTCTAATGTATTCCAACTATTTTTTCTCTTGTATTCACATGCATAGACATGAATTTAGGTCTACACACACACATATTCCTCCTTGGGAATAATAATCTTATTCATTATATATATGAGTTCAAAAACATTCTCATATGCTCATGTCACTTGACCTCTTCTCCAATAGCTACTTGCTAAGTCCCATTATTGACACAATGTATCATTAGATACAGTTAGCAAGGGTAAATATTGCTAATTCTTTGGGTTATTATTCTTATCAGGTTTCCAAAAGGTGCACTTTGATACTCCCAACAATATATGAGTACTTTTATAGTATTATCATCCTACCTCCTTTATGAAAAACTAGGAGCAGTCCAAGGGACTCCTTTTTCTTGTATTGCAAACTTTAAAGGGGATCTTAATGAACATGTCATTCATCCTTAGGAACCTCTCAATTCCAAGCAAACACATCATTACTGCTCTTAAAATACATTTAATTATACCTTAATGGATAATCCAACAATAGGTTCTTTCATTATAGGTCAAATAGATTGACCTTAAAAAAATTTCCATCAGTCCTCTAAGAATGAGGAATTATTCACACGAGACTTAACCTTTTCTATAAGAAGCAATCATAAATGCTAGGGCTCTATCAAACTATATTTATAAGCAACATTACAACTTATTAAACAACTAGTTCATCCATTTTTTGGACTCATGTAGCCCTATAACATGATTCTACTCTTTTTGCCATTCACATTCAGATATTACAATCAATTCATGTCAGCATATTCCCACTCATGTAGGGGTACTTCTCATTCTATCAAGGTGATGGCATAATTCTTCTACTCTTATAATGTCTTAGAATGATTAAATTTTCTATTAGAGTTATTAAGGTAAGAGCCATAATTTTTTGCTGTAAAGATTTTTAGAAACTAAATTTGACCTAGAGTCCTTCTTCTCAATAAGATTGTGAAAATAATAAACAAACCTTTTATTGCGGAGAAGATTTTCAAACAAACTCATATTACCCTTGGAAAAACAAACCTTATGGCTTCTATCTGGCCCATGCAAGCCTAGAGTTTGAACCTTTCTCTGATACCATTCTATAACACACCCAACCTCCTAGCCCTCATTAAGCTGATGGGGTGTACAAAATTTATATTTTTATTTTCTCTAGAACACCCTTCTTAACCACACCTCTAAATCCAATTCTGAGCTCATTAGTCAGTCTACTCTTCGAGAGTTTTCCAACGATTGTAATTAGGCTCAAATCTGATTTCTGGATCGAAATTTATGGCCTCTTATATTTTCAAGGCCTTTTCCCACCATTTTCACCTCATATCCATGTGGCATTCATGTGGGTCCATGCCACTAGTACCATCCAATGTGGATGGCGTGTGTGTTGATGTGTGAGGACACATAGTCCGACATGGAAAGCCTGTGTGATTATGTGTAGGGACATGTAGTCCGACATGGAAATTCCTTACCCCATTGCAACGTGACTGATATAACCTCAGCATGGAATCTTTCAGTATGAAAATTTGGAGATCCATATTTCCCCACATCTCAAAATAATAAATCTTCTCGATTTATGGATGTTGGACCTTCGAACTCTCCTTGGAATCCTAAGGTTGAACCCTTCACATCTGGATATCCGAGAATTTGGCCTCTTAAGGGTTGTCACTTCAAAAATCTCTCGGATACTGGATGGTCCAGATATCTAGGGCTACGAATCCCTCTTGATCTTATTATGGAACCACAACATGGAACCCTGAAGCATCCCAACATATAGAATTCCAAATGGTTATTGCCAACAATTTCTTCTAGATAGAAAGACTCAACACAAAGGCTGACGTGGCACATCACCTAGCATGACACCTCAAAACTTGACTAGTCATTAGGATGACGTGGCATGAGCATGTGGTAGTTGACCGAGATTTTTTTCACAGATATATTGATATGGATTATGACATGTACCTTTTTGACATCATCACATCCTCAAGTCCTCTGACGAAACTCTATTCTAGAACCTTGTCTACCTAATATGTGTGGCATGATATCCAACATGCCACGTGGACCAACCACAACATGTCACATGGTCCTATGTGGAAGGAAACATGAAAATCATAAGTACTATGGCCCTTCCACGTAGAACCCTTCCTTAAAACCATGACCCATTCAGGAACCTAGGATCCAAGAAAAACCTTAATGCACATTGTTGAAAATTCTAAATATACAGATTTCCAGATATGTCATCACCACGATGTGTGGTCTAATCCTATCAAGACACGTGGTCTGTTCACTCTGCCACCTATCCAGACACATTGCCATTGACATCACTCCCACATTTCCCCACTCTATTTCATAATATTGCAAAGAAAAAGGGATGGAACTCTTACCCTAGAACCCTACCTATCCAAGACCTGGGAGTACTCGAAAGCGACTTCTTAGAAAAGTTCAGATATTCATATATCCAAATATCCAGGTATACAAGATCTGGGACCCTGCCCACCTTCAAATCCTACCTTTAATGGTGATTGAATGGTTGATATCCCTCGACCCTTTGATCCAATGATGGTGAATAATCCCTGACTCCCATACACATCATGACCATGGGGTCTCCTTGACCTGCTCCAATTACACATGGACAGATGTCCACTTTTTATAGGCAATGCTAGCTGACACCTGGTTAGGCATGTTAGCATGACAACACTCACATGGGGCCTACTTCATTTCTCACAAGATTTCATAGGGGTGGAACCTTGCAAGGGAACCTCACCCAATTTGGGACTTTGGTCACTAGTACATTGGGACCATTTTCCAATGATTTACCAATGCATGTTTGTTGCCACAATATCACAAGTACGACGAAGGAAACAACCATTTTTTTGTCACATCACCTTCTTCGCAATTACGACATTCAAGAGTATGTCGCAATACCAATGAACACATATATCATAAGAGTGACTAACATTCCCCAATCAATTTGTCCTGAATTCATCATGTTGTCATCACTAGTAGGTCGAACGATCAACAAATTTCCATTGTTAGAGTGACCAATTATCGATGAATTTTTCCTAGTAGTTCATCACAATCACATCACGTGGTCATTGCTAGTACATCAGAAGATCGAAATTTTTTTCCTGGTAGTTCATCACAACTACATCACATGATCATATTTAGGACATTCGTCTACCAAAGAACCAACGACAAACCTTCGACGTATCTTCCATAATAGATGAACACTTTTTCGTCGAAATATCGACGAGTTACTGATGAAAATGTTGTATGTCTAACATTTTTATCTAAGGAGGGAAAAAAATACTCTAGTCAAACCATCGACAAACTAGGTYATCAATGGTCCTAAATAAGTGGAAYAGTAAACAACATTGATAATAAGATGATTACCATAACTAACTCCATCGTGTTAGTATTGATATCACAACTAGTATGAACTCAACGCAATCACTAAGMTTGTCATAAGTAATGGTTATGCTTATGGTGTAATAGGTGTTGTATATTTGACATAATTTTTTAKAATGGTATTAGCACATCTCAATTGATTTCYATAAGGAACTCAATTATGTCAATATAAATATTTTTTTTCTATGAAGGAATAATGGATCCAGACAACACATTTGCTATTATATTTCTCGAGGCCTTTTTTAGTACCTTGCAATTTGTAGGTCCTTAGACCATAGGGATGTTTCTATTTAGAGTAGATTTTCAACCTGGTGGTGTGAACATCCACCACCAACATCCTAGAGCTATAGATATTGGGTATGTTGTGGAGGGGACTATGTATTCTGGGTTTGTGACCTCACAAAACAAGTTCTATGCCAATATCCTCTACAAGGGTGATGTGATAGTGTGCTTCAAAGGGACGATGCGCTTTCACATGAATGTGGGAAGTGGGCATACTATCATTATGGGGATGTTCAACAACTAGAATATTGTGGTGGAGAAGATCCCATTCACTCTGTTTGGATATGTGATCAATGATGAGCTTCCGCAAAAGGATTTTCATCTCAATCAAAGGGAAGTGTGAAGTTCTTGAAAGCCAAGTTTATCCATATTACCCCTCACATTGCATGAGGATTGCAGGTGTAATTTTCATCACATGATTCAAATATTCACAAGGATATAAGATTGAGATATTATGAATTTAGTTAATCTGGAATGGATCCTTATTTTGCAGTTTGATTTATTTGTCTGTTAGCCCCTTAGAAAGGCATGTAGGATCATTGATATGACAGTCCATTCTCAACACTAGGGGTGCCTTGTTTGGAGGATTGTTTCTAGCATACTATACACTACATATGAAGCCTAAATTCTTTATTGACATTGGAAGATGAAGGTGTTGAGCATATGTTCCTCTAGTAGACATATTTGCATGCATAGAGAGCACTTCCATTGAAGACAAATAGAGTTTTATTCATGTTGTGTTTTAACCCATAATGCAAACAGAGTAATGGCTTCATTAGACATCTTATTATTATTTGAGAATATTCACACTTACTAATGATTATTTAGTTTGAGTAGGCTCATCCATAACTAGGTAGAAGAATAATGTTCATTTTTAACTAATATGAAACAATTTTTAGACTGTGTATGTTCAATATATAGTGTTTTCCCTTTAGTTGTCCTTTCTCTTTGTCGGTCAAAACTAGTCATATTATAGAAAATATTATTGTGTCCATTAAAGAATTTAATATTGATCTTTCTCTTAATATTTATTAAATGAAGTGTACATAACAAATATCAATAAAGGAGCAGGATTACTACTAGCATCTAGGAGCCAAAAATTAGAAAATGTAGTTGCAACTTCTCCATCGATGCAATAGAATACTATAGTAGTGTTGGAATATAAGAGAGTGATGGGTGATGGAAGCAAAACATTGTTGACGATTAAAATCACAACGATGAATTACATCCACAAAGGATTGATAAAGTTCTATTAATTAATTATGATAATAATATAATACTAGTAGGTGGGACTCCCTTGTAGACGAGAGGCGCAAGGATAGACATATTAAATTTATATGTTGTTGTTATGATGTTGACTACACAATCATACATATTTTGATGATTCAGTCTTGGTTTAATTTGATGTGATAAATGAGTGGTTAACACATTATTGTTAAATTTTGTTGGTATTTACTTGCGACACAAAACAATTTCCATGGGTATGAGGATCATGTTGTTTACAAGTGCTATGTTACAACCTTGATTAATAATTAATATATTGGTTACTATCCATACATGATTATGAAAAGGATAATAAATGGGAGCTAGCTCAAAACAACAGGAAATGAACTATGTGTTAATTCTAAGGCCATGATAAAGGACTACATGTAAACTTCGATGAAAATATAAAAGGGTACAAGTGTTGGTCCTAGCTATTATACTATGTGTTTGGTTGAAGGAATATGAAATTTTTATTAAAGAGTTAAATGGAAAGCACATATATTAACGTTGATATGTGATTATTGTTGGAGTTATGGCAAGAGGTTAGCGTATAAATGAGATATTTTGGGTGGCGCACTATGTAATAGATATGGTATCAAATCTTATGATGGATGTGGCATTGAATTATGCATTGGTTATATGGTTTGATTTTAATGGTGGATGTTATGTTAGTGGGATGTCTCATACATGGAATTGAATGGGGCCAGGTGAGAAAGTGATGCGCATTTACTACACGTCACTCCAATCCTCCCTATCGTCTGTCACCCTAGCATTGTTGCATTGTTACTCTATTGGTTGTGGAAGCTCCATGTTTTTAGGTTTCAAAAGGAAAGCTCGTCCAGCTCACCATTTAACATATTTTCTCATAGGTATGGCTCTTTTATCTCCATCCATGATGGACTATCTGTACTATGAATCAAATGGTGGCTTAGGAATGCTTAGATTTTGTGTTTTCTTGAGATTTTTGACTGTGTGTAAATATGGTGTTATGGATTCTCTGTGATGACCGTGAAAGGTTGGTATTTGTAAGCAAAGTAATGGGGGTTATTGATTATAAAGTTTCATATTGGTTATTTTCTCAGTCAGTTTGGTTTCTATGATGATTCATTGTGAAATAATGGTGGAAATGGTGCAATGAGCTCTGTGTTTTATGGTTGAAGGGTTTTAACCACCAGGTTGTATTTCAGTGGTTGTCAACTCGTTTCCCTATCGGTTGTTGTTATAACCTTTATCCAAGTTGCAATGCGTCAATCTGCAGTGTTATGTTTCTCTTTTATAAACCCTGAGATGTTGTTTATGGCACGTTCTTTACTGCCTATTCACTGAAAGCTTTCCAAAGGTCCAGTCTTGGTTGGCCCTGAATGTGAATGTAGGTGTGTGTATGTATTGAATGAAAACGAGTTGTGCAGAGTTTCCACACACCACTCCTCTCATCCCTACTATAATGATGATTGTTATGTGACCTCATTGTCAATTGTTTTTTAAAGTTGTTCAACCTCCTGGGTGTTGGAAAGAGGCATTATCTCTGTGTGTTTTCGAGTACCCATCATTGTTAAATTAACCCTCTCTGTAAAGAAGTGTTAGTGACATCTGTGTGTGTCTGGATTGGTTAACCCGAATTTCCTTATTCTCCACTCAACATTCACTCATGATTATGTCAAAGGCTTGGATTTATAAGACGAAGGACTATAGTTTTTTTTTAAAAGAGCATGGCTCTCTGTTTTGAAGATTGCATTGTGGCCTGTAGTTGCTAATCAATGGTAAATGGATATGAAGATATAAAGACCAATATATCTCTGTGTTTTTAAAATGACAAGTAGGATTTCGTTGCCTCTCTGCATTTAATTTTTTAAAGAGCCCAACTTGGACTCTGACTTGCCTCTACCCTCCTCGGGCACCTTCTGGGGTTTGTCAAGTTTTGGGGTTATCAGTTTAATGATTTTGGAAGTTTAAAGACACGTGCTCCCTTGTTTATAAACCCATCCTCTTGGTCGAATCTTTGTGTGGTCTTTCTGTGATGAATTTTTTGAACAAAGAAGAAAGAAAATGTGTGGTTACATACAACCGAGAGATGTCCTTCTATTTGTTTATGGTCTCGATCACTATGTTTAATCCATCATGATCTTGATTGCATTTAAAGATAAGAAAAAATTTGTATGAGTTTCACCAAGCCCGGTCATGGTTCTGTCAAGTTTAAAATAAGTTTCTGTGTGTCAATACTACTATGTTCTCTTCATACATGATATAACTTTTTGGCTCGTTCCCTTTATAAGGAAGTCTGTATATACTATTTCACATAGAGGGAAAGCTCGGGGTTCCATTTTTGTGGAGATTGATTGTTTTTGTTGATTTCATATTGTGTCAATAATATGATTGAAGACCTGTGTATGATTGGTTCACCGAGCATGGTCTTAAGTTTGTCCATGATTTTAAAAAGGCACCTAGGTATATTTAAATCGGGCTTGATTGTTGATTAGAGGATAGTGACCGTTGATTATTTATCTTGGGTGTATTATTGTTTCATTACCAAAGATGAATGTTCTAGCATAGGTAACAGAGATCCTTGTGTATCATTTAGTTCTGTCCTCTTCATA
>JASDQU010372694.1:75183-86381 GCA_032191745.1 Picea mariana
ATTTATTTTTTTTTTTTATATACGGCGTTTCCCCTGGTGTTTCCATTTTTTGAGGGCCTGTTTCGTATCGTACCGGTTTCGGAAACCCAGAAACGTTTCCCCATTTTGTGCAACTTAGGTCTCAAATAATATTGGTTATGAATTTCCACGCTACCCAACTTCTTGAGTGCTGCAAATGATGCTCCATAACATGACTGGGTGTCACGCTAGGCATACTGGTAGAACTAATGTTGATATATTATGATTGCTGCATATTTGATGCTTACGATTGTATTTTTGTGAAACCATCATTCATGGTAACTCTAAAATTTGGAATCCAACTTTGGATATGATCTAAGAGATCAAATATGGTTCACAAGATAAAAGAACTTTGACCTTTTGATGCTGCTTTGTTTGTCCTGCCCTTGAGATAATCATAGGGATGATGCATAAACTCATTGGTTTTATTCTCAAGCTCTTCATCAGGTGATAAAAGATACATGGTTCTACTTTTATAAAATGTGATTGAAATTTTATGAATTGTCATTTGCTAGTTGATGATTAAGTGCCATTGTAAGTATTTTTCGTATCTCTTCAGTGGATATATGCTGACATTTTGTATTATAACATTTTTTTAGTGCTCGTGACTCTAAAGAATCTACTGCAAAAGTATGTGAAGTGCCGCAATTTATTGGAAAACGATGGTGGAGGTGGCTCAATTGGTGGTACTGTAGCGGTAAGCAGAAAAATTCTTGTTTATAACTATTGTGGCTCATTCTTCCTTGATATAGGAGAAAAAACAATATAACTTATTCCTCCGATCTTATCACAAGGTTACTTATATTAAAGCTACACATAACAAATACATACAGAATACTTGCAGAGAGAGAAAAGAGAGGAGAGCTATTTGATATTGTCCTTTGTGTGTATTAAGATACATCATAATAAGTCTTGTGAGATGCTTCATAATAAGTTGAACCATCTGGTTCTGGTTTTGGTTCTGTCAGTTGCCTAACTGCATAACTTAAAGTTAAACTGATTGACTTTATGACTTAACCTTATAATTGACATGTGACTTTATTGACAACTTAAGTCCACATTATTTCTAATTTCCTAACAAATATATGATATGACCATTAAACTAAATGAACTCTTATCACTGATGTAATTTAGCAATGGGTGAACCCTTGTTTTTATCATCTAATACTCATAATTTTGCTTCATATACTCAAAGTTTTCATTCTTCTGTGGATCACTGCCCCTGTTTCTTGATTTTGCGAGAGAAGTTGTCCTTTGTCGTCTAACTAATCAAGCAAGCACTTATAAAGTTATATGCTGTTTTTTTTAATTGATTTCTATGAAAGGTTCTCCTATCCTGAATTTGTAGTTGGCCTTGTATGTTCTTTTTGAATAAACCTTGTTATGAGATGAGCAAAACCTTCAATCCATTTGGCTTCTTGTTTTTTCCTCTGAGCTGTTTGCCCTGTTAGTCACCAGTTTTTTATCTTGAGATTGGCCAACAAGAAACTTTTTTACTTCCTATTTTACCAGATAAACTGCTCTCAATTTTTGTATAATTCTTCCCATGGTTCTCCAAGCTTAATCTGTGCTCAAATATGATTTATCTTTGATGTATTGATAGAAACACAGGTCTTCCATTGACCTTTCTTTTCCAAGGAAAACCTCATGGGACCCCCCTTCTTCCCTAGAATATCTGGATAGAGGGTGGCTCAACTGCCAACAACAATAGCAGTTGGTAACCCCAAGGGACTTGACCAGATTTGAATCTGTGACCTACGGCCTTCCCGTCAACGACAATGTTCCTTGGGCTTATGGTTCAACCAATTGAGTTAACCATTAGGGCTAGGTATTGCATTGACCTATCTTCTGTTCCTTTTGAGTTTTACAAGATTGTTCCTCCTTTATCTAGTGGGTTAGTCTCTGACTACTAGGAGAAATTGTTCTATAGTTTGCCTGGCATAGTCACAGCCATGCATTTTCTCATATATTGGTTGTCGTTGCCATTGGGTCGAGTTTCTTAGTTGACAATTTGTTGGAAGAGTTCTGGATTTAGGATTTTTGTAACAATTTGTACGTTTGATTCTTACTATGAACTGTGTTAGTGTTTTGTTTTGTGGTCAATTTGTTAGTATTTACTCATGTACCTTTGGGAAGGAAAGAAATGCCAGTAGGGAAACAAGTCTCATGGAATGGAAGTCCCCCTTCCCCATAAGAGTAGGGGGACCCTCTCACACTATTGGACTGATCTATCTCATTTGGAATTGTAACTCTTCTCTGTATGGGTAAAGCTGCAAAAATTTTGACTCAATATATATGTATCTCTTTAAAAATAATAATAATAGTTTAAATAATTCCAAGGCCATAACCCTTTACCATCATGACCAGTCAATGAGTATTTATATCATCATGAGAGCTCTTGTAAATCAATCACATGTATTATTCAAATACAAAATAGATTGTATTTATTGTTTATTGATTTCATTCCACTCTCCTATTTGGATTGGATATTTTATCGTTAAATAGCATTCTGTTCGTAAGACCAGGCTTCAGCATATATCTCTTTGTATCTGATTCTATGGTTGTGCATTTTGGAGCAAGATCATAAATCCTTCATCATTGAGGAGTCTTATGCTTCAGAGTATTCATTTTATCTGGATTTTACCAGCAGAAAACTCTCTGGTAGGATTACCCTGATCATTCTGAATGGAAATTCTCTTCCTTGTTCCAGAATCATGTCTCTTTTGATTTAATCCTTCTGATCGACTTTGTTGGTGTTTGTATAATTACGGACATGTTAAATTACCCTAGTCATTTTAAGATCCTTACTTTCCATGATGTTAATCCATTTATCTCATACTTGTTACCTTCTAAAGACCAAATGCTATCACTTTTTGGTGGATAATAAGGTGCTGTGCTAACTGAAGAATCTGACATTGTTTGTCCTTTTTGTTTGTAGAGATATCAACCTGAGGCCTCAGACCCTGAGTTAAGTGGAGCACTTTCTTCTATCTTATGGGAGTTGGCCTTGCTATCAAAGCATTATCATCCAGCTGTTTCTGAATTGGCTGATAATATCACTAACATGAGCATATCTTATAATCCTGCTGTTCTTTCAACTCTTTCTCCACCAGATGCATTCAGGACTTATTCAACAAAGGAGGGCGCCTTTAGGCCTCCAATCCATCAGGCCAAGCCAACCCGGAAAAGAAAGTCCAATCATGTGAGTGCAGTTTCATTTCTTTCTTCAGAGCAGATTAAGGCTGTTGAAGATACAGATTCAATTAGAAAAAGGTTTACTACGCATTTTAAGGTGCTTAGAGATATTAAAGAGAATGAAAGTCTGAGAAGGGAGCTAAATACTACTTTATCATCCCTAAGGTTGTATGAGCAATATAAAGCTAGAAAGTCAAAGAAATTGAAGAAAGTTACTACTGGATAGCATTCCTGATAATCAGATGCTTGGATTTCAATGTTTATTTGGGTTGAATATCCTGGTCCTCATCAGCTATATTTTTTAAACTTAAAAGTTTCTTGCATTTTTTACTTTAAACTGTTGGCCAGTATATGTTAAGCATGATAAAAATTGCTTCAGATTGGTATATAAACATCAAATTCTAGTTCTGGAAGATGGTATTGATGAGAGGGATGTTAAAAAAATATGGGGCGTATATTGTCTAGTTTTAAACTTCCCATCATCCAAGTGGTGACTAGAGAATTCATTCTGAACCACTGTTATTGCTATTCAAATAATGATAGATTCTAAATTCATGGGTAATACATGATTTCTTACATTTATATTTGAACTGCATTGGAGATAATGCCAACTCAAGTCATCTGAACGAGTTGAGTGTAGAATCTAATCACATTAGCATGTCTCTATTTCTATCAGAATTTTATTTCAAATCTTAATGGAATGACTGATATATCGGTATTGAATTTAAACAATATTTCAACAGAGAAAATTTTGAGATACGCTATAAATTTTCATATCGTTAAAGAGGAAACTTGTTTGGAGTGCTATTGTTTTTCCATTGGAAACCTTATAGCATATAGTGAACTACCCTGTAAAAGGGGAAATGCCATTTTTAATTGTTTATTCCTTTGGAATAAGGTTATTTAGCAGAATATGTATCATCCACTGTGGTTAAGTGACTTTAATAAAGATGCCATTAGTTAAGAAAGTGGTGAAGGAAATTAGGTAGTACAATTACTTAATGAGTGAAATAAATGAGAGTCCCCTCGGTGTATTCGATGACTTCATTGATAATAAAAGTTGACATTTTATATCTATTGTCTATATTGTATGCATCTTTTAACATGGTATCACAGCTTGTGAACTCTGAGAAATGAGTCAAAGTCGAGGAGAATAAAAAGTTTGTGAGCCAAAGAGGATAAAGGCAAGCTAGATAAAATTGGTACGTAAATATTGTATTTGGAGAAAATAAAAGGTTTTATATATTTTTTAATGACTCATGTTTCAATTTAGCTAAAACATAGGCAACTTGGAAAAATGAAAAAGATAGGAGGGAGGAGAAAAGATTGATTTGTGAGAGTACGCTCTCGGAGAGAAGATGTGGAGGAGGAGAAATACACAGAACAATCCCGACCAATGATCCTATGTAGTATGTAGACCAAAGCCACCATACAAGACAAAACAACTGCTCGAAGACGTGGTAACAACCACATGAGTGTTGAAATAGGAGCTTCCATAATTGCACAACCAAGAGAACAACAAAGAACCCATATGAATCTCTAGCAGACATCATGTAGATAATGAAGACGAAGCGTTTCAAGGATCACTGAAGATAAAGAAGCCCCAGCATGTCTATGCTGGTCTCCACCTCCCATACAGTAGATAAAACATGTATCATTCTGATTTCCCGATTCCTCCCTCCATAACTTTGAGAATGAAAACAAGTGAATCAGACAAGCACAGCGGAAACAAATCACCACAGCGCAGTCTTGAACGATTATGGAGAGTGATATATAAGTTATTAGAAGAAAACACCTGTTCAAATGAGTGATTGAGATAACCCCATGTCAGAGAAACTATAATAAAAAACACGCCTCAGAGAAACAACAGCATGACGGAGGAACAAAATAGTGAAAACCAATCCATCTTGCACTGCTAATATCCCTAGCAGTATAATAAAGAACAATGTGAAAGACATTGCCAACGCAGAGTGATGCTTATGCAGTACCCTAACACAAGAAACTAAAATTGTTCGCCTAGAGGTGTTTTAATTATTCTGAAGATTTTTTCGTGGAGGATTGTTCACAAGAAACTAACACAAGATTGTGATGCTTATGCAGTACCCTAACACAAGAAACTAAAATTGTTCGCCTAGAGGTGTTTTAATTATTCTGAAGATTTTTTCGTGGAGGATTGTTATTCACAAATACTTTCAGAAGATTGTTTTTTTTAGCAAAATAATACAAAGTTTTTGTGTTACTGCAAAGGCATTAAATTTTATTAGAACACATAAACCTGTTGATGTTTAGACAACATTGGGGAAGACATTCTTCCAGATATTAATATATATTAATTATTCTGAAGATTTTGCGGAGGATTGTTATTCACAAATAGTTTCAGAAGATCGTTTTTTTTAGCAAAATAATACAAAGTTTTTGTGTTACTGCAAAGGCATTAAATTTTATTAGAACATATAAACCTGTTGATGTTTGGACATGATATATATGACATGATATTTATAATACAATGTATAAATGTATATAATAAATAAGTAGTTACTTATTATCCAAGGGACACATCCTTTCATGGATGGTCACCATATGTTCTCTATATATCGAACTCTCATCATTGTAATAATACATCAATCTATTATAATCATTTTGTCTTAGCAATTTCCACTGTACTTGTGGCTCTGTGCATGATTATTCTTCATGTGATCTTGGTTATTACTGTTGCTATTGTTCATGGTTTATACTTCAGTTCATGTAAATTTGTAAAGAAACTGAATATAATTGAACAACATTAAACTCCAACATGGTATCAGAGCAACGTTCTTGAAAGAAGACTATTGCACAGGCATAGACCTTCTACAACAGTTCGCCGTACCTTTCCTTCAATTCATTGTTTTGCTGCACTGCAACTTAGGTAAAGGTTTCTGCACTCTTCCAACAACCATGGTGAACCGTATTTTGGTGGAAGATAGGCTTGGTGAAACAACCAACTTCAATTCTTGGAAATCTAGATTGCTCATCACTCTAGAAGAGAGTGACCTAATGAAGTAAGTTGAAGAAGTTGTACCAGAATCAACTAATGATGCAAACAAGTCTCAATGGAGGAAGAACGATGCAAAAGCCAGAAAGATCATCATCTATTATGTGAGAGACCATTTAATCCCTCACATCTCCAACTTGAAGACATCTAAGCAGATGTACGATGCCTTGAAGAAGTTGTTTGAGAGCAACAACACCAACATAGCACTTGCCTTAAGACACTAGCTTTAAAATCTCAAGATGATAGTCATATACAATTGCCACCTTCTTCATGAAGATTTCAGAGATCAGAGATCAATTGGGTGCTATTGGTGAAATCATTTCTGATAGAGAACTTGTCATGATTACCCTTAATGGTCTTCCAAGCCATTGGGAGCCATTCATTCAAAGTATTAGTGGGCGATCCAAATTGCCCAAGTTTGATCATTTATGGGAAGACTGTACTCAGGAGGAGACTAGACTTGTAGCTAGAGCCATGCAATGTTCCCATCATGATGACAATCGAGCCCTTGCTACTCATGCAAGGAAAAGCAAAGGAAAAAGAAGAGGTTTCGACAAAACATTTAAAGGAAGGAAGTCCACACCAACTTTAGAACACAAAAAAAAGGGCATGTCAAAGATTCAGTGCTTCAGATGTGACAAGTATGGCCACTATGTAAAAAATTGTCCTACATTGAAGAAATGAAAGCAACAGGCTTCCATTTCTAATGTTGATTCAAAACCACCTCAGAGGAAGTCAAGGAATGCAAGCATGAATGATGAAGAGTTCTTCTTCATTTAAGCCCTCTCAGGTATGGTTCCAACTAGTAATGACATTTGGTTGATTGATAGTGGTACTTCTAGACATATGATTGGATAGAGAGGGCACCTTACAGATCTAGTAGGGAAAGAATCACGTTTGCATGTTGTACTTGGTGATGATGCCATATATACTGTGAAGGGAGTTGGATCCACTTCCTTACAATTGGATTTTGGCACCCCACTCCATTTGAGTGATGTATTATTTGTACCTGGGATGAGAAGGAACCTTGTCTCTATTTCAACCTTAGAGAACAAAGGCTACAAGGTTGTTTTCTATGATGGAAAGGTTCTTGTGTGGAACAAGAACTCTAGTATGGATTTTGCTCGGGTGATTGGTGTTTCTAGAGGACAGATTGTATAGATTGACTGTCCAACCAATTCATGCCTTGATACATGATTCTATTAGTTTGAGTGAACTATGGCATAAGAGACTTGCTCATTTACATTATAGAGCTCTTCCTTCTCTGGGGAAGATGGTGACAGGTCTTCCAAAGATCCATGTTGAACACAATGGCATTTGTAGAGGTTGTGCTCTTGGAAAGAATGCCAGGGGATCCTTTCCGAGCAGTGACCACAGATCCAAGGGGATCTTAGACTTGGTTCATACAAATTTATGTGGACCCATGACAATTGCTTCCTTGAGTGGATACTTATACTATGTGATCTTCATTGATGACCACTCTCAAAAGACTTGGATTTGCTTCTTGAAGACTAAGGATGGAGTCCTTGCCACATTTTAGGAGTACAAAGCATAGGTCGAAAACCTGACCGAAAAGAAGATCAAAGTGCTGAGATTAGATAATGGAGGAGAATACACCTCCCAAGATTTCAATGATTTCTGCAGTGAGGCAGGGATCAAGAGGGAGTACATCGTTCCTTACAACCCTCAACAAAATGGGGTCACGAAGAGGAAGAATAGATCTATTGAAGAGGAAGAACAGATCAAGGCGATGATTCATGATCAACATTTACCTATGTTTCTGTGGGCAGAAGCATCTATCACTGCAGTGTATGTTCAGAAAAGAAGTCCTCATAAGACTTTAAGGAACATGACTCTCGAGGAGGCCTTCACCGGAGTGAAGCTTGAGGTTGCACACTTCAGGATATTTGGGTGTCCAATACATTCATATACCCAAGGAGAAAATGACCAAGCTAGACCCTTTAGGTAGAAATGGTACATTTGTGGGGTATAGTGAGTCTTTGAAGGCATACTTGATCTACATCCCTGGTCAGAGACAAATTGAGGTGAGCAGAGATGTTACCTTTGAGGAGGAGGTAGTATTCTCACATGGAGATTGATAGTGAGAGACATGAAGAGATGGTGCTTTCTCCCCCTCACCCACTAGCAGTTCAAAGGGAGACAATTGGGCCTATTGATCCCATTGATCCTGTAGCTCCAGTTGATGTTCCCAGAGATATTGTAGTAGGTTGGAAGAGACCTTCATGGGCTCGTCAGACTCTGCAGGAGGAAGAAGGACACACAACTCCTCATGCCACCTTCCAAGAGAGCAAGAGACCTCAAAGATATTCGTGCTATTCCACAACTATGATCCACATCATTGATTCTCAACCTTCCTGTTATGAGGAGGCATCTAGTCAACAAGTATGGAGAGATGCCATGATGTAGGAGTATCAGTCCATCATGAAGAATGATGTGTGGGAGATTGTTCCGAGACTTGGGGGGAAGTCTGTAGTGATTTCCAAGTGGATCTATAAGATCAACCACACAGCTGACGGGAGCATTGAGAAGCACAAAGCAAGATTTGTTGCTAGAAGATTCTCTCAGGTGGAGGGAATAGATTATGAGGAGACATTTGCTCCTGTTACTCGATACACTTCTATTCGGACGATTATTGCCCTTGCAACATCCATGGGTTGGAGACTACATCAGATGGATGTGAAGACAACCTTTCTCAATGGAGAGATTGAGGAAGAAGTATACATCGAGCAACCAGATGGTTTCGTCATACATGAGAAGGAGTCTCATGTGTGGAGGTTGAAGAAGGTCGTATGCGAGGATTGATGGACACCTGATGAGTTTGGGCTTCAACAAAAGTGTTGCTGATCCCAACCTGTACTACAACACTGTTAATGGTGAGTCCCTGATTTTGATCCTCTACGTTGATGATTTATTCCTCATTGGTACAAAGAGCCTTATAATTGAATGCAAGGAGTATTAGATGAAGGACCTTGGTATGATGCACTACTTCTTGGGACTAGAGGTGTGGTAGAGAACTGATGAGATCTTCCTGAGTCAAGGGAAGTACACAATTGAGATATTGAAAATATTTGGATGGCGAACCGTAAGCCCATGGCTACACCAATGGTGACGAATATGAAGAAACTAAGTGTGTCTTCTTTCGATTTTGATGAGATTGATCTGACCCTATACAAACAACTGATTGGATCATTGATGTATCTGGTTAACGCCATACCATATATTTGTTATGCAGTGGGTGCACTTAGCCGATTTATGAGTTAATCGAGACAGACACATTGGATTGTTGCGAAGCATGTGTTGAGATACTTGCGAGGCACAATTGGACATGGTTTGAGATATACTTCCAATATTGACATGAGATTGCATGGATATATTGACTTTGATTGGGCAGGGAGCGTAGTGGACAGGAAGAGCACCTCTAGGTGTTGCTTCACTTTGGGATCTGCCATGGTTTCTTGGTGTAGCAGGAAATAGACCTCTGTGGCCTTGAGCACCACAGAAGTAGAGTACATTGCATTGAGTGTAGCAGTTCGCAAAGCAGCGTGGCTTCGTAAGATCCTTGCAGATTTATTTGGACATGTGTTGGATTCCATCGTTATTCATTGTGATAACCAGAGCTGTGTAAAGCTCTCATAGAATCTAGTGTTTCATGACAAATCAAAACACATTGAGATCAAGTACCATTACATCTGAGACATGGTGCAGAGAAAGGAAATACTGGTGCAGTACCTTCCTACAGATGAGCAGGTTGTTGATGTTCTTACCAAATCCCTTACTAGGACAAAGTTCGAGTACTTCCGTGACAGACTTGGTGTGGCAGAGAATGCCTCCCTCGCTGAGAGGGAGTGTTGATGTTTGCATCTTCCTGAGACATTCTCCAGATCGTACTCCTTTGTGACTGAGTTGAGTTGATCTGTGATGAAACTTATCCAAGAAGGGATAAGTGGGTTTGGGCTTATAGCCCAACATCCCTTGTGGAGAGCACATGAGGACATGTCAAGGAATTGACCTTGACGTCACACACTATGGGGACTTGACCCTAGTGTTTCTAGAGGGAGTAGCCTCTAGAAGTCCACATGGGAGTGCCATGTGTGACAAACATTCTCCAGATTGTACTCATTTCTGACTGAGTTGAGTTGATTTGTGAGGACACTTATCTGAGAAGGGATAAGTGGGGTTGGGCTTATAGCTCAACGTCCCCTGTGGAGAGCACATGAGGACATGTCAAGGAGTTGATCTTGACGTAACACACTATGGGGAGTTGACCCTAGTGTCTCTAGAGGGAGTAGCCTCTAGAAGTCCATATGGGAGTGCCATGTGTGACAAACCTTTTTGCTACAATGTCCCAAGTAAGCATAATATAGACCTTCTTCTAGATTGGGCTGCAGACCAAGGGAGATAAGATGCATTTATCACAAAGATGTACTTGTGGTAAATGGGCTCAGACGTAGTCCTTCATTGATCATGACAAGGAATAATGTGGACTCAAGGTGCTTGAGGTGTTTTCCACGTGCTAGTTAGCATCAAGCTAACATTCACTCACAGGGGTGTACCTGTAACGACCCTGGTTGAGAATGTCTCCCTCATTGAGAAGGAGTATTGATGTTTGGACAACATCGACAATACATTCTTCCATATATATATATATATATATATATATATGACATGATATTTATAATACAACGTATAAATATATATAATAAATAAGTAGTTACTTATTATCCAAGGGATGCATCCTATATATATGGAAGAATGTCTTCTCGATGTTGTCCAAAAATTAACACTCCCTCTCAACGAGGGAGACATTTTCAACCAGGGTCGTTACAGGTACACCCATGTGAGTGAATGTTAGCACGATGCTAACTGACACATGGAAAACACCTAAAGCACCTCGAGTCCACATTATTCCTTGTCATGATAAAGGAAGGACTAC
>JASDQU010372695.1:1752-14247 GCA_032191745.1 Picea mariana
GATTGGGCTCCCACAAGGTGATGAGCTAGGATGGATGTGCCCCTTGTGGAGTAGTTCTTGGATCTGTCACTTGATCTTCTCATTCTCTAATAAAGAGTGACGATAGACTAGCCCATTGGGCAGCGGTGCACAGGGGGTCAAATCGATGGGGTGTTGACCTGGAAGTGCAGAGGTACCCCGGTAGGTGAGGAGAAGATATATGAGTATTCTTCCACAACCTTATCTACTTGCTTCTACTGTGTGGAGAGGTCGACCACAGAGACCCTGGATGTGGTTGTGATCTTTCGCTTATTCTGAGAGTGAACCACAAAGAAGAAAAAATTCCCCATCTAAGAGATGACCTTCCTACATTTCTAAGCGGAGATCAAGTAAATAGCACTAGGTGGGACTGCCTTGGGTATCCTGTACAATTTCCTGTTCAAAGTAATAATAACACTACGAGGCCTAGACTCATATACAACATGATGTTTCCATAAATAAGGTTGAAAGAACATCACAAACTTCGAGAGGATCAACATCACACAATACCTCATCTTTGAAGGACTTGATGTCGTACGACAGTCAACACTATTGGCTGACGCGGAGATTGCTTCCTTGGCAGAGCCATCCAATGGTGTAGGGTTGTGGGTGCGGCATTGTCGGCAAGGCCAATCGCTTGACAAACTCTACTGAGATGATGTTCTTCTAGCTACCGCTATCAATGATGAAGTGCAGCAGGGTGCCTTTTACCCACATATGTGAATGGAAGAGGCATTCTCCTTCTTTTGGCTCGTCTGGTTCACTAGGATGGAGCTTGGTGGTGGAAACGGTGGCACTAGGTTCTGCTTCAATGATCCAGCTTCTCCTTTTTGGTTTTGGCTCAGAGTCAGAACCTGCATCTGATTCAGAGGCTTTCACTTCAGCCACCAGCAACTTCTTTGAGCGGTAGTCAACAGTGTTATGCCAAGGGCTCTTACGGAAGTCGCACCACTTCCCGGTATCTTTCTTTGTATTTTCAGTGTCGTTTGTTGCTTGGGGCTTGGACTGGTTGTCCTGATACTGTCCATATTTGCTCTATCCTTTGTTATGTGGGTTAGGGCTGCCCTTTCCTAGCTTTTGTCTTGAGGGGTTCCCCGACCAAAATTGCCATGTTTTTTGTTTGAGCTTCTACTCGATTTTGACGCCATATTGGTAGGCCGCACCCAAGGATGTCTAGAAATTCCATTTCGGAATGGATGTATCTATGCAAAGCGCAACAATACTTAAGCACCGGATGTCTCTCTGAATCTTTGATACTCAACTTGGTGCGCAAGGTATGGAAGATATTTGTGAAATCTGGCACTGCTTGGTCTCTTTCTTGCCACATTGTGGTCCATTTGGTATACAAGTCGTCATAATTTCCGATGGGGTAGTATTGTTCCTTAATAGCATCCCTGAAGGATTCCCAGGTGGTCATGACTGTAAATAATGAGGGTTCCTCTATTTCCTTTTTCTCACAGAAATTTTCCCACCAATCTTTGACATGGGGAACGACTTTGAGGAGTGAAAAAGTAATCTTTTCTCTATTCGAAAAGTTATGGACAGAAAAATACACTTCTAGTAGATTCAATCACTTGTCTATAGCATCTGCATCTATCGGAATTCCAAATATAGGAATATCAAATTTTATTTGTACCTTGAATGGGGCGGTGCCTCCGCTTGAAGAAGATGCATCGCTTGTTGGTAGCCGCCGAAGGATTTGTGTGAAACTATCCATCATCTCGTCCCTTTGTTGTGTGAGGGATTCCTCAATCAATAGTTTGAAAGGATCTCCTATCCCATCATCTTTATTTTCTCCTACCATGAGAGGTCTCTTGGGTGTGCAAGAGCTTTTGTCCTCAAGAGAAACAAGCTCGAGACCCAACTCTTTGTACTCCAACCTTGTTGGGGACATGCATTAAGACGACAAGGAGAAGACCGCTCTGATACCACTGATCCAGATTTTATGAGAAGAACAAAATGACAACAGATTATTAACAGGTTCTTAACACAAAATAACAGAGATACAGTAAAACTAGTTTTTTATTCAATAAGGAAATATGTTGGAACTGTAAAATGCAACGGAAACAAGCTTGTTGGAATGGTGGCAGCTTATCTCTGAGAAGAGATGTGACGGTTGCGCTCATTCGCAATAAGATCATTACAATGAGGCTATGAAGGCCTTTTTACAATAAACAGGAATTCCAAAAACCCTAGACAGCCAAAAACCTAACCCTAGGAGAAGAAGCGCCAAAAGTCATGTGGGCCCCGTCAGGGTAAGTTAGTACATCTACTTTCCGCGGTCGTAACTTTTGCATACAATGTCTATTTTAGGAGTATGATAGCTCATTTGAAAGGTATCATTGAGGAGATTCATTTTGGGGGTTGAATCATGCCTGCAACTATCATTGAGAAGATTGATCCTGAAAAAACTTCATTTAGGCCCTCAAAATGGCCCTGGAAATTAAAACTGCTAAAATAGTAAATTGCCAAAATTGCTAGAAAAATATTTTGAGCCAGTTGGAAAAGGTGGGTGGCCATCGATATCGACCTAGATCAGTTGCACTTTCTGCCATAAAGTGATTCAAATGAGATCATCTTTAATGATACTGGATACCCATTATTGTAAGAAAACTCTACCAAGTGTAGGCAGTCTTCCCATTTTGATGGTTTATCCATCATATACATCCTGAGCATATCTTCATTCATCTGATTTACTCTCTCTATTTTTCCATTTGACTCAGGGTGATATGTTGTGCTAAAGTTCAGATTTTTCCCAAATCCTTTGAATGGACCTTTCCAAAAGTTCGATGTGAACTTGGGATCTCTGTCAGACACAATTTCCTTAGGTATGCCATGCAACTTAGTAATTTCTTGCATGCATATATCAACAATATTGGTTGCCTTGTGCATTGACTTCACTGGAATAAAATGGAAAGCTTTAGTAAGCTTGTCCACCACTACAATAATAGAATCATGTTGTTTAGCAATCCTAGACAACTTAGTAATGAAATCGAGGGTCACAACTTCCAACTTCCACTTAGGAATGGGAAAAGGTTGTAACAAACCCTCCAGATGTATGTGCTCAGCCTTGACCTTTTGACATTCAAGGCATCTAGCAATAAAATTAGCAACCTCATTTTTCATGTCTGGCCAATAGTATTGTTTTTTGACCGCTGCTATTGACTTCTAGTAGCCTGGATGTCCTACATAAGGAAATTTATGCATCTCTGACAATAACATATTTTTCAACTCCTAAACATTTGGCACATAAACTGTGTGCCTATACATGAGGATTCCATCCTCTTTTAGCTCATAACCTTCCAATTTTTGTTGCGACATACCTTGTTGTAAATTCATCTTTATGTCTGCACAGTGTTGATCCGATTTGGAAACCTCTAAGATTATGTCACTCAAATCTTATTTTCCCATGCAAATGGTTGTAGCATGCATTTCATGCACCCTCCTGTTGAGTGCATCAGCCACCTTGTTCTCTTTTCCTCTGATATGCTTTATATCAAAATCATACTCACTGAGAAATTCTAACCACCTGCTTTGTCTAGCATTTAAACTTGGTTGTCAAAACAAATATTTAAGACCACTGTGGTCTATTATCAACTCAAATATTTTACCCATGAGATAGTGTCGACACATTTTCAAGGCATGCACTATAGCTGCCAATTCTAAGTCATTAGTAGCATAGATCCTTTCATGCTCTTTTAACTTTCTTGATTTGTAGCATATTGTGTTCCCATTATGACTAAAGACTCCCCCAAGTCCTTCTTTGCAAGCATTTGTATATACAATGATTTCTTCATTTGGATCAGTAATCCTCAGTATTGGCACACTTGTCAATAAACTCTTCAAGTGATGAAAAATTCTTCCACAATCTGGAGTCTATTCAAATTGCATACCTTTCTTTTGCAAGGATGTAATTTGGTGCATAATTTTTTAGAATCCTTCAATAAACTTTCTGTAATAACTAACAAGTCCCATGAAGAACCTCACCTCTGTGACATTTCTTGGTGTTGGCCATTCTTCAATGGCCTTTATCTTTTCTAAATCCACATCTATCCCTTCCCCTAAGATGATATGACCCAAGTAATGAATCTGTCGTTGGTAAAATGAGCACTTGCTCAACTTGGCATACAACTGATGCTCCCTCAATACTTGTAGCACCATCCTCAAGTGTTGTGCATGCTCTTCCTCAGACTTCGAGTATATAAGTATGTCATCCAGAAATACACTGACAAAATTATCTAAGTTATTTTTGAAAACTCCATTCATCAAACACATGAAGACAGTTGGTGCATTTGATAACCCAAAAGGCACTCATAGTATCACTTAATTAAGTATTTCTTTTGAAAATACCTTTTAGACTCCCTCCAAGTATCCTTCTTTTGATCAATGTGTTGCACTTGCACTAATTGATCCCACCACATTGATGCTTTTCCCTTTAGCTGATAGATAGAAATTCTCCCTTCTACCTGCACAAAGTAATTATGCAACTGGAAGTACTTACTCATGCCCAACAGCCAGGTCTCTGCATTTTCATCCTTCTTGTGCTCACCATCAAATGTAGGAGGCTTAATATTATTCATTTATCTCTGTAGCTCATCCAACCCAATCATTCTCTTATTCTTTTTGACGAGAGATAGACTTGAGCTAGTGCATGCTTTCCTAAATGAATGCTTTGGTGAGTGTTGATGTTTCCTATCAACACTTCTTGTTTCTCTTCTTTCACCATGATACCTATGACTCCTTGAATTGTTTGACTTTGTCTTCTTATCCATTTTCTTTTCTATTATATCCAAGCTTTGTATCAACTTGATATTGAAGCCATCTTGTTGCTCCTTGCCTTTCATAAGCCTTTCATTATCAATTTTATAGCTTTGGACATATTTTTGCAGTCCCTTTATGGTTTCTACCAAGTTTATGCACTCCTCATTGGATTTTGTACCATCAACACCCAAACCGACATACAAATCCCCAAAGTCATCATCATGATTGTAATATTTTTTTGCATCTTCCATGCTTTTGACTTTCTGCGGATTTTGTCCTACTCTAATTTTTGTTAATGATGCAAAATGTCCAGGAAATAAGATTTGTTAGATGAAATCATACAACAACTTCATGAACACTTTGCACCAGTTTGTCAAAATCCTTTCTTCTGATTCCTTGGATGGTTTTAACATCCCAAATTCCAGTGCACATGCTCGCGCGTCAATATGTTGTGCACATCACAACTATGTATTGTGCACTAGTATTATTCCATGCACAATAAACTTTGCATTGTGTGGCACCAATACTAAGTGCGCATGACAATTTCATGTTGGTCTCTGGCCCATACAAGTCCAATGTTGAACCAATGGTTCTGATACCAATCTATATCATCCTCAGCCACCCAGGATGGGTCTCATTACTACCATCACTTACAAAATGCTCTAATACCAATCTGTAACGTCCCCAACCACCCGGGCTAGGCCACACCAGTACAAAATCTCAACTTTTGTCACATTGTTACCACTTTGTAACGTACCTAGCTTACTACTGAGCAACACTAATCCAAAATATAGTGCGCAGATTTTACTCCATAAAATTAGTATGCACATAAATACTCAAAGTAATGTGCATGACCCCAATCTAGGTCGCATCGCGGATAATTTCCTCTTATAACACAACTTAAAACAACGAAAGTAACATAATACAACTGTGTGCACAAGCATGCTCAACACACAAACACTATTGAGTGCGAAATCCACTTTGAACATGTGAGCACTATTGCACATGCATCAATTTTGGTGTCACATGCAATTTTTGTTCTTCTTGTACACGCAGACAACTTCCCTATGCGTACAACAAACCTAGTCTTTTGTGTGCACGACTGCTCTAGCCTCACCTCACTTCATAGTCCCATGACTACTATAACCAAGTTAAGTTAACAGAAAATCTAACAACAACTATCATACTCAACATGTATGGATACTAATATTGATTATCAACACTACACTTACATGTGCAATAAACATTATACAAAATAAAAACAATTACCTAAATGCAACTTCATACAAGCATTAAAGCCATTCAGACATAGATAAATAAGTACACAGTAAAGAAGACAAGCTTACAAATAGCACTTATATTTTAGTTAAAGTCACCAACTACGCACATAACTTACATGTTCCTCTCATCCATAGACTATGTTGCACGTAATATTTCAACAACAGGTCACCCCCAAGCTGGGGCGTAAACTCCACCAGGGAAAAGGGATTCCTAGTCCCTGACTAAGGTTGGATAAACAGTGGAATTGTTCAATCCAAGGTGTCGACTGTTGCAACTAATCTACAGTCCCTCATTCCCCACATGTCTGTCCCACCCAAGGAAGTGTGCCCCTTCTCTGATCAACATTCCTTCAGCTTCCCTACTTCCCTTCTAGGGCTTCACCAACAAGCTAGATAGGAAGTCTCATAGCACTGCAACTAATGCCTAGTGAACCAGGGAACAATTCCCAACAAACTCTCACCTGGAGAAAGTGCTCACAAGCCTGCAAACCCACCTCTTCAACAACAAATATCTCACTTGAGAGAGAATGCCCGCAGGCCTGACAACCTGCCTCTTCGACCACCAATGGTTTGACCCAAGCACAGGGTTATACAATGGAAATAAGTTATAGCAGACATGGGTTTTCCACGGAGGAGAGTTGGTCTGAAAATATAATAGAAAATGAGTGAATTCCCCCCAAAATACACTAAGGCCGACAATATATATTGCATACCTTAATCTAGACACTTTTCACCTTCAGAATTAGATTTAGCCACTTGGTGACTTGTTCCCATACCTCGGGAAATTAGGATAAATAGTTATCCATACATTATACTTTTCAGAAATATTAATAAAATATTCCCTTGGATTTAAGCCCCTTGGCTTATCCCCTATCTTAAACTCCTAGCCCCCTTTTCCCTTTTTTGGTGGAGTTTAGCCCCCCTGTCTCTTTTTGTCTAATCTACCTATGCACAATGATGTTATTTTATTAATAATTTGAGTGTGATTACATTTTCAAAGATAGGTGCACTGGTCTTTCTGTATCTCGGTTCACCAGCCTCATAACCACATAGGCTCTCCGACCTCAAATATATATATATAACTTGGTCATCATCACGCACTTAATCATATGCACACAACCCTATTGAATGTGCGCACCTTCACTTGGTGCAAAATCCATATGCAATTACTCAAGTGTGTGCAACACTATGGAATGTGCACACCCTTTCTTCGACAAAACCAAAACCACAACTTAGTGCAAACGACTCACCATCCTATATGTACATTTACATTAAAATTGGTACCAATGGCTCACCAACTTATATGTGCAATTACAAATGGGGTTCCGATTAGGGACATTACACTTATAGAACGTTTAATTTCTCGAAAGGCAGCTCTATTTTTTTCATCCCACTTAAATTTGCAATCCTTCTTTAACATGTTGGAAATGGGTTTCGTGATTTCAACAAATTTCAAGAAAAACCTTCAAATGAAGTTGATTTTACCGAAGAATGATTGGTCGAGCTTCTTGGTTTTAGGAAAATGGATACTTTGAATAGCCTCCACCCTAGCTGGATCGATCTTTACTCCATCTTTTGGATATGATATGTCCCAACAATTTCCCTTCATTAACACCAAACACAATTTTTTTTGGGTTTAAGGATATTCTAAACTTTCTGCATATGTTAAAAACTTGTCTCAGATGTTGGACATGACATTTTCTATTATTTGAGAATACCTTCAAATCGTCTTGGTAAATATAAATGATTTTTCCAATTAAATCTTTGAAATCAAAATCCATAGCCCTTTGGAAAGTGGACCCAACAATTTTGAATCCAAAAGGCATCCTAAGGTACTCATAGGTGCCCTGAGGGGTGAAAAATATGGTCTTGGCTCTATCCTCCTTTCTGACTAAGTTTTGGTTGTACCTTGAAAATCCATCTAACATTGAAAACACTCCTACCCTAGTGACTCATTGTAACATGTTCTCCATATTGGGCAAGGAGTATTTATCTTTCAAAGATAAATTGTTGAGGTTTTTGAAATCTACACACAATGAAATTTCACCAGTCTTCTTCTTCACTACTACCAATTTGGCTAACCAAGATGAGTGTCTGGTAGGATCAACAATCTTAGTAGCTAACAACTTCTCTAGTTCCTTTTTTACTAAAGGTAACAGTTTGGGGTTCAATTTTCTCAACTTTTGCCAAAAAGTCTTGGCATATTCAATTAAAGGGATAGTAGGTTGTATGATGTTTTCTTTGTAAGATTTCAAGTCATCACACGACCAAGAAAATACATTCCTATACTCCTTTGTCCATCCTTCTATATCTTACCTCTCCTTCAAATAAACATTATTTCCAATCTTGACAATCTCTGGACTGTCATCAGTTCCAATGTTGACTACTATATAATCCTCAGGTTTGGTGGGCTCTACCTTTCGTTTGCACATGTCATGTCTATCAATTTTTTTTTTGAAAGGAATAAAACCTTTGGGTATATTTTCATCATCTCCCAAGTCGACTACTTCAAATATCCCATTTAATCCATCCCAATCAGTCTTCCTATCGGTGAATTCACCTTCACTAGTTAGGAACCTCTCTATCTACTTGTCATCTTTAAAAACTTCCCAATGCTCAAGATAATATGGGAAAAAGGGTTTGTATAATATATTTGTAATAATTTCCCCATATTTGATTTCTTCTAAGGTTTGGCTAGAGGAAGCACGAACAACTAAAGTATCGACTAAGTCAATATGACTTCTTGGGATATATTTGATAGAGAAAGCTTCAAATTTGTCAATCATTTTCATTACCGCTTCCTTGTAAAGTTTAAGTATATTGTCCTTGGTTGAATAGACATATTTGACTTGAAGGACATCAAGCTATGAATCGCCAAAGACTTCTAAATTTTTCACCCCTAAGTCTTCGACTAGCCCAACCCCTAAGAGTAAGGCCTCATACTAAGCAACGTTGTTGGTGGCCTCAAACTCTAATCGATATGAAGATATAAGGGTGTTCTTTTTGGGTGATATAAAAACAATTCCAACCCCATTCCCTAATCAATATCAATCCTCTACAAAGTACATAGTCCATATTTCATCATGGGTCTCTTCTTCAATGATATCAGGGGCTAAGGAATGAGAAAGTATGGCATAATTGCCTAAGTTATCATCCACCATGCAAATAAAATAATTCATGGGATCTCTAGGGTCGTCCACATGGTACTTCCTAAGTCGTTCATTGTGAAAAATTATTGGTCTCCCATCATAAGAAGGTAAAGTGGCATAATATAATTCCATTTGGAGAAAACCACCTAGATCATGGGAAAACACTACAAGGAGAACACCTTCTAGCGGAGGTTTCTACGGAACCTCCCGGAAAAATTCTTTCGTTAGCTGCAAATAGTGGAGGTTTTTAGCGGAGGCAGGAAGCCAAAGGTTTTTGCGTCGATGTGTCTTTATGGAAAATACACACCAATGTGCATTTAAAAAAGACCGTACCAAAGATTAAATGCGCAAGCACCCCGTCACTTTTCATAGAGGAGGCGCGTGGCGGGATATTTTAGCAAAGATTTTTTTAATTAGCATGTCATTAACATATAAACACACCAAAAATTTCTTGAACAATGATGCCCAAGTGCATCCATTTTCCCATAGCACCGCCATACTTTATAATAAAATTACATGCACCGAATAAATCACACCGTTGTCATTCAACATAACCCGTTGATGTGCCTACCTGTCAAAAAGCGCACTAAGGTACGGTAAATAAATAAAAATTACCAAATCATTTTTCATTATTAAATTGCATCCCATGCTTTCAAACTCTCAAACAAGCATCAGTGCTCACCTTTTTTTCCTAAGACTCCTTATTTCTGGTGCTCTACACCGACTTGAACAGTTCTGTTCCTGGATTCCACATATTTCCAAATTTTGGAAATTACCACAAATTTTGATTTTCTCTCAACGGTGCAACCATGCCTCCTCGGGATAAAACATACCAAGTAAACTATTTATTACCTTCCTATTTGCATTTTCATCCAATCAAAATTACAATTTAACTTGAAATTGGCAATTTTTTCAATTTTTTTTAAATTCGCGCAGTGCGCTTGAATGGTTCAGCTCGCCCCGAAGCATTGTGTACTATGTTAAATACACAATGAGCATCACTAATGGTGTGTCGATTTATGGCCACACCAACTCTGTTCAATCTAGTGCACCGCGGAAAATTACCAAAAAACAAAGCGGTGCATCCTTCAGAACTCCCCTACACTAGTGCAAACTGGGCTTATAGTCGCATCGATGCATTACACTTCATTTATCGCACTTTTATTCCAACGATATAATATTTAACCAAGCGGTGCACCAATTTTAATTAATCTCCCTAGGGCGTACCTAAAACATAATGCCATAGTGGACACCTTCGTCGGTGCGTTTATATATTTATGCACCGACACCATTCAAGCTAGCACACCACGTTAAATTACCAAAAATCAAAGTGGTGTGTCCTTTATAACTCCCTTACACCGGTGCAAACAAATATTATATCCACACTGGTCCATTACACTTCATTTATCGCACCATTATTCCAACGATATAAGATTTAACCTAGCGGTGCACCAAGTTTAATTAATCGCCGTGAAGCATACCCAAAACATAACACCTTAGTGAGCACCTATGTCAGTGCGTCTATATTTGTCTACATTGACGTCGTTCAAGATAGTGCACAATGATAAATTACCAAAAATCAAAGCAGTGTGTCCTTCAAACCACCATGACATCAATGCTAAACGGGCTTATAGCCATGTCAGTGAGTTTCACTTCATTACCACATTGTTTTCTCAACGATTTATAAAATTTAACCTAGCAGTGCACCATGTTTAATAAATCATCATGGGGTGTACCCTAAACATAACGCATCGATGATTCAATGTTTAAATGCATCGCCATATTTTATAATATAATTATATGCACCGAATAAATCGCATCGGTTTTGTTGAACATCACCCACCAGTGCGCCTACCTGTCTAAAGGCGCACCGAGTTAGGGTAAATAAATAAAACACTATCAAATTGATTTTCGTTGTTACAATACATCCCGTGCTTTCAAACTCTCAAGAAAGCACCGATGCTCATCGTTTTCCTAAGACACCCTGTTTCCGGTGCTCTACACTGACTTCAATAGGTCCATTGCTAAATTCCACACATTTCCAAATTTTGGAAATTACCACAAATTTTCATTTCATCTCAATGGTGCAACCTTGCTTCCTCGAGACATAAGAGATCAGGTAAATTATTTATTACTTTCCTATTTTCATTTTCATCCATTCAAAATTACAATTTAGTTTGAAGTTTTCAAAAATTTTCAATTTTACGTGATGTGCATGAATAGTTTGACTCGCCCCTGTTAGAATATAAGTGGATGTGCTCATTTTACCATTGACAATACCATTGTCACCCAACCATAGGCCGAACCACCCTCCGAGCACCTTAACCTTGATAGAGAATCACTCCGAAAGAAAACCCTAGGCTAGATATCCAAACAAAGGGTAGCGCACCTTTCCCCAAGGATAGCGCATCAACAAGAGCTGATCAGATAATCCAAACCCTAGCCAAGAGATAGTCCAAGCATAACTGCTAGCTGCAGCAGCTGCAATGGAAAATCTCCCCCAAACTTGTGCAGAAACTGGGCAACTGCAGTGCGCACAAGTGCTTCTCTGCAATTTTGAGACTGCCTACCAGAATGAGAACTAGCCTCCTGTATTTATACTAATTCTGGCTAACTGCCCAGGCCGACTTCTCATTCTGGGTATCTGTTTGTTCAGTATGTATTATTATTTATGGCCGACTTCTTCTCTTGGAGGATAATAACCTAATATAAATTATCTTCTTGAGCCGACAAGTCTTCTAGGGTTATTAGCCAACTCATTAGGGTTTCTTCTTACTTCCTATAGTATTTTATCCTCTTCGGGTTTACACGTGGAGGTAAATACCTCTCGCAGATACCATAATATAAACAGTCACGATGTGATACGTACCATGTTAAAAACACAGTGAGCATCGCCTCTTGGGCATCAAGTACATGTATGCACTAGTTGGGTTCTGTCAATCGCACAATGTGATTCTACCTGCACTAGAACATTTCACTTCATTAACCGCACCACTAGCTCAACGATATATAGAAGGTAACCTAGCGGTGCACCAATTCTATCCAACAACACTAGGGCGTACTGGAAAAATAACGCCCCAGCCCGTCAATGTTCAAATGCACCACCATATCTTATAGAAAACATAAACGCACCGAATAAATCGCTCGGGTGATGTTTAACATTACGCACTGCTATACTTCACTCAACTAATAGCACCGCTAACATAACTATTTATAAAATTTAGCATAGCAGTGCAGCCATTATAATCCAACGCACTGGAAATGTATAGAGAAACACATCGAGACAT
>JASDQU010372695.1:14501-54130 GCA_032191745.1 Picea mariana
TCTATCATTTACAACGTGGTGCATCCTTCAAAACTTCCTGAAACCAACGCACAATGGGATTCTACCTGCACTAACACATTTCACTTCATTAGTTGCACTGCTAGCTCAACATTGTATGAAAATTTAACCTAGCAATGCACAAATTGCACCCAATCGCATTGGGGCGAACATGACACATAACGCCCCGGAACATCAATTTTCAAATGCACTGCCATGCTTTATAAAAATCATACACACACCAAATAAATTACACCGGTGTCATTTAACATTACCCACAGGTACATTTCACTTAACTAAGGGCACTACTTACATAACGATTTATAAAATTTAATGTAGCAGTGCAACCATTGTAATGAGACACATCGGTCTTGTTTACAGAAATGTACTAGGATATATATTACTCAAATTTTCATAGTGGGGCATCTCATTGGACTCATCGTTCGCAATGCTTTATCCTTTATAATGCACCGATGTACAAAACATCGGTGCTCCACTATCACGGTAGTGCCAGTGTGTTAATAGTAACCCGTTGCACCGCTTCAACTGTGAAATCAAATATTAGCTTAGCAGTCCCCATCAGTGCACCAAACGCACCAGTATCGTTAAGACAACATCACCGGTAGACAACATGTTGGTGCTCTTGTAGATATGGGGCACCGGTGCATTTGGTTTAACAAACGACATCATGGATTTGTGCACTATAAATTTGGTTTTATCAGTAACTTTTCATCTCGATAACAAAGACACACCGTAATGCTATATGTGCCTAAAAATATTTGTATGTGAATCAAAGACGACGACAATAAGAGCAGCAGGAGGCGAGTCGAGACATATACTTTTTTGCGTGAGTGGGAGGCCAAGGAGATGGTTAGGTAGGCTTACCCTCACCCAATTTCACATCATACTCGTGACCTTTTGATGGACATTGGCCTCCTAAAGTTTTATTGAAAGTTAAGATCCCTTAGGGGGGACTCTACATTGTTATAGTAGTTGATTCGTCGATGGGATCATGGGAGACAGGGGTTCAGGGTCGGACCGAATATGTGGTATCATCCCATGGAGGAGGATGTATATTTAATCATTGGGTTGTCTAGGAGGGGGGTGTATTTTCCCCATTTACCTACGCTACTACCCGGTGCTGCAGGAGAGACCTAGTTGGCATATGTGCAAAGATATGTCAATCCAGATATTAATTCATCTTTGAAGTTCTAGGTTTAAGGTGGTCAGCTACAGATAGGTGCATTTGAGAGAGAGGGCGTTGGGTGCCTCTATTATATGCTTTTGTCACTATCATAGTATAGCTCTGATGGGAAGTGCATTAGTTTCCCTATGTTGTATTATATAGATATTTTATTGTGGGATCCCTGATTGATTAGGTGGGTGGATGTTTTTTTTAGACAATTTTGTCGTGCATTAGATCATTGTCACTCTGTTTTTTCTGGGACAAGATTCTTCCCATTCATGTTAGAGTTGTATACAATATTTTTTGAGAGGGTTCATGCCACTCGACCAGCGGTACCCCACTTTCTAGCCAGGCCTATGTTTGATGTGAATATGCGCATGTGGAGGTAATGATGCCCAAGAGGGGCCAGTCTGAGTATCTCATTACTCTGGTGGGAAGGTCAACTATTGATTTATTGTCTAGCGATGATGATCATGTCCTCAAAATTGTAGAGTACCCATGTGCGGGGATAGATTGGATAGGATGTCCAAACATTTTATTTACAAAAGATGAGCTAGCAGATGAGAGAGGTAATATGATCGTTATGTTTTGATGAATCTATTTGTATATTTTTATGTCTTATTTAATGTACATGCAATTTATTTTAACATTTTCTTTCAAAATGTCTTATCATTATTATCTATTGTTTTGCATTTATTGGCACATATGTCGGGGATGTGCCTCCCCAACACGAGGATGAGGTGATGGAGGAGGTAGAGGAGCAACATCAAATAGTACAAAAACCACACATGCCTCATATGCCATATTCAAGAGTCTGGCTAGAGGTGGCAAATGAGTTATGTCATGTCATGACTAGTCACGAGGTGGTACTTGTACCCCCTACAGACATATTATGAGTAGAAGTGTTCTCTACTACATGGAGGTGTTTTCCTCGTGACATGATGATGTTGATGTGTCATATTATTGGTGTGGTCAACCACATTAATACATTGAGGTCTGGTGCTCGTGATCACACTACATCTAGCTCATCAATAAATCCATCCACATCCTCTACTCCACCACATGATCCTCCTCATCCTCATGATATTTCTCCTACACAAGCATCAATTGCAGCATCTACTGATCACCCGTCCACGTCTCCTCCTCCTCGTCCTCCTCATGTTTCCCCTCCACATGTTTCTAAACTAGTATCCTCCTCCTCCTCTTGTTTCCCCTCCACATGTATATGAACTTGCATCCACGTCTGATCCTCCTCCTCCCCTCTTCCTCCGCTTGTGTCACCATCTGTCAATCATTGTCTTTCTCCTAGTCCACATGTGTCATCATCCACCGATCCCCCTCTTCCTCCTCTTCCTCCACGTGTGTCACAAGCTTATGATGCTTTGGACACTATGATCACATCGGGTACTATTGATGCACATATTCATGATATTGATATAGAGACACTTGATAATGCACTTATGCCGACATTTGCTTCTGAGATAGTTGTTCTTGATAGAGTCTCTACCTCTGGTAGCAAAGACATTGATGGACCTAGCTTTCGTGGTGGACCTAGCTAGTAGTGGTATTAATTGACATTTATATTGATTGTTTATATTTGACCGAAGATCTATATATGACATGTTTATTGCAAATTTTGTTGAGATGTATGCTTGACATGTATATTCATATGCATATCACTCATGTATATTATTTTTTTCATATAATTTTGTGGTTTTTATTGTTGTCTAATTTATAAAATGCAATATGAGTATGCTAAAAACGAACACTGTTAATGATTTCTCTATTTTTAAGTGAAATTTGATATGTATCACTCATTTAAATTTATAGTTTCCATATAATATTTAACTTTATTTTTATGAAAGCATTTAATTTGGATTGTGATTGCAAAAAGTTACAACCATTAATGCCATATAATGTTTAACTATTGTTCAAGGTGAATTGTTTGTTGTCCAACAAGATACAATATGTTGATTAAACGTGTTTAGAAACAAAACTACTTAAATATGATGAGTGAACTGATTGTGATTTGAATATTTATGTCTTTTTCATATATTATAATAATAACATTATAACATAATTATTCACTAATAATAAGGTTGATGATGTAATAATAATGTTAATTTTTTTTATTTTTTGTTATTCAAAGATTACAAAACAAAGTTATAATATAATTGTTTACTAAAATAACAATGATTATATTTTATTAATATTTAATTTTTCCAAATATTTTATTAATTTATATCATCCAACTATTATAATATATGAAATTCCCCGGATGGGGTGACATCTGGAAACCATGCGAGCTAGGAATTTAATACCCCAAGTTGCCACCCTCTCCCTTAGTCCCTTATGCATGAGTAGCGATCACTTGATGGGAACGGTGGTGTGCCTGTGTGGGAAGCTAGTGTTAATGGTGCACTCAAAGCACAAACCGAAGTCTGCCAGGCCCGGTACAAATCGTCTACATGTTGTCAACTCGGCCTTAATGGAGCTCTCCAGTATCAATTCAGTTGCAAATATGAAGGTTAGCATTGGAAATTGTCTCATTTTTCATGTTCTTGTCAGGTCCAGACTCAGGTTTATCCCTCCCATTCTAGTTTTTCATCCTCTATGATGCAGGAGCATCACCAACTCATCAAGCGAGCCAGCGCGGAAGCGAAAGACAGCTAAATAAGCCAGCACAAATTTTGAAAACACCTTGAAACTATTGTGTGAACATTAATGAGGAAATTTAATGAAGCACTTTTGTATATTGTAATCAGACCTTGAGCGCCCCGCTCTCGTCTGAAGTAGATAGAGGCATTTATGTCGAGATGAAATAGGTAGATAGAAATTAAATATTAGATTGGACAGTTTTATAAGAGAGAGGGAAACGGGATATAGACACCTTCATTGTGCATTTGTATTATGGAATTCAGGAAGAGCAAGAGCATGGAGAGAGCTGTGTAAGAACACCCATGTACAGGTCTTGAATTAATAGAAGGAAATTGATTCAAATCCATGGCGTTGTGTTATTCTATGTGTATGTATGTTAATTGAGATGCTCTTGAAAGTTTGCTTCCTGTTATGCATTTGTTGTTGTGATGTGTTTATGATTTCATGCTTTGAGTGAAGTCTGAGAGGAAATAGGAATGAGTTTAAATTGTTTCTCTATTTGAGCCAGAGAATTCCTACAAGGAGTGTATTTGAAGTGTTCGCAAGGAGTGCGTTGATAGAAGGTTCAGATAGAGATAAATTTTGTTCTCATTCACCCACAAGTGCAGTTGGGCACCGAAGCCGTGCAAGGAGTGTGCAGGCCGAGTGAAACTTCAGGGTTGCAAACCTGAGGAAAGTGTTTAAAGACTGTTGTTGCAGGTGTGCGCAGAGTCGAGGGTTTCCAACACGAAGACGTGGTTGAAGGTTGCCGCAAGGAGTGCGTGCAAGGGACTTCTGAAAGACTTGGAAGTCGTGGAAAAGCTCAGGAGGGATAAGGCCTCAGAGTCATTGAAGGACAACAGGTCGAAGTTGTGCTTTGAAGGTTGGTAAGAAGCATTTCAAGCTTGCGTATAGGTGAATGAGTTCTGTGGAGGAACACTCAGTCATTTCGCAGATTTCTCAAAGGAGGAATAGACGGTCGGCATTCTCTGAGGAGGATTCGCGACATCCCGTGAGCCGATAGATCTCACCAAGGTGCAAGGGAGATACCGCAGGTATTCCCGAGAGGTTAAAATCTCAAGAGGGGGAGAGCCGTTGATCCAAGTTAGTCAGGGCCGTTGGATCTACACGTAGATCGTGTATCGGGGTTCGAAGTATCGGAAGTTTCGAAGACAGGATACTCTTGCAATTTGAAATCGCGATATGCGATTTCTCGACAATTGAAAGATATCGTGGGCCACAGTGGATTTAGTGGAGGACAGGTGGCGCGAGTTATCGGAGTTCGGGGAAAGTAAAGTCCCGAAACATTTGGCATTAGGATTCGCGATTCCACGAAGTCTGAAATCCCGACGAGGGGACGGGACCATTGAATAGTCAAACCACGTGTGCATCGAAGCATCGGCACATCGGGGTTCGGGGTTCAATAAATCCATTTGCTCGATATCGCGAGTGGTGAAATTGCGATAGGAGAAATCCCGACAGGGTAAAGGAAGGGTCAGCGTTGACTTCCATCGGGGTTCGGAGATCCGAAACACCAGCGCTCGACCATAGACCTCACGATACCGCGAAGTCCGATTCCTCGATAAGTAAGAAGGGGGTCGCGTTGAAGAGTTCTGTGGGTGTAGATTTACCGATAGGGAAATAGAAGAACATTTAAGTTCTTCGGGCCAAGAAGGGAGAGAAGATCCTGTGAGCGGACGTGCCCTACGGAGCGCGCCTGCGTCAGTTGGTATCAGAGCTTAGAAAAGATTCTTTGCTTTCTATAGCAGAGAAGAGGAGAATTCACCATGCCCTCCAGGAGAAGGGACACACAGTCACCCGATCCAGAGGATAGGGAAATGCAGCGATGAAGAGGCAAGCAGATGGCAGATCTAGCCATAGAAAGACAGATGCATGATCTCCAAGCTAGACTCGAAGACATGGAGACAGCGCAAAGACGCATAGCCAGTGCAGGGGATCTTAGTGATTCTGAGAGTGAAGCTGAGGCTGAACGAGAGGAAGAAGTTGCAGTCGAAGATGCATCAAACGAGCGTTTGATCAGAGCTATTGCCACGATGGGTGCAAGAGAAAAGATGGACATTCCAGTTTACGAGGGAAACTTGGATGCAGAGGAGTTTCTAGACTAGATTAGAGCTCTTGACACATACTTCGACTATGAAGATGTCGAAGAGGATAAGAAGGTTAGACATGTTGTCACGAGATTGAAAGGACATGCAGCATTGTGGTGGGATGAACTACAAGCTGACATACGCTGCAAGGGCAAGCAGAAGATTAAGAGCTGGGACAGGATGATCGCAAAGATGAAGGCAAAATTCATCCCCAAAGATTATCAAGTTACTATGTTCAGGAGAATGCATAACCTGAGACAGAAGCTGATGATAGTAAAAGAATACACTGAAGAATTCTACAGACTGAACATCAGGGTAGGTCATCAGGAGAGCGATGATGAGAAAGTTTCCAGATATATGAATGGCCTGAGATATGATATCCAGGATGAGATGAGCATGGTAACCATCCGAACGGTGGAAGATGCTTATCAGATGGCTTTGAAAGCAAAAGAAAATATGAGCCGAAAGCAGGGACAGAGGGGCCGAGGCAGGAGCCAGCCCAGAGGCAAGTTAGTTGCCCAGGAAAGAACCCAGAAGCCCAAGGAGGAATGGAAGAAACCTCAGGGTAAATTTGAAAGAGGTGGGACCTCACAGAGAGGGCCATATGTTGAACAGCGAGGGCAGCATAATGAGCAGAGAGGAGATTATGCTGACAACAACAATTTTCCTCGTACTAGAGGTAGAGGAAGAGGAAGAGGTGGAGTAATCACATGCTTCACATGTGGAAAGAATGGGAACAAGTCTTATGAGTGTCCAGAGAAAAATAAGGAAACTGGAGAAGCTCACATCGCCGAAGCACAAAGGCGGGATGTGGAAGTAGAAGAAGTTGAAAGCGGAAGATCGTTGATGATGCGAAAAGTCCTTTTGACCCCTGAGAAAGAGGTGGAAAGTTCAGTCCAAAGGACTAGACTTTTTAGGACTACTTGCAAGACCAAGGACAGGTTATGCAAGGTCATAGTGGACAGTGGTAGCACGGACAATCTCGTTTCAACAGAGATGGTAGAGAAGCTCGAGCTGGAGACGACTGATCATCCAAGCCCATACAAAGTTTCGTGGCTACAAAAAGGACACCAGGTAACTGTTACTAAACAATGCTTGGTTGAATTCAAGATAGTAGGATATAATGATAAGATATTATGTGATGTCATTCCTATGGATTTTTGTCATCTATTGCTGGGAAGACCGTGGCAATATGACAAAAATGTGATTCATGATGGACGGATGAACACATACACCTTAGAAAAGAATGGGAGGACACACATGTTGCTTTCGATAAAGGATAAGGAGGTGAAGCTAGAAGTAAGCAACACAGTAATTCTCATGAGTGGGAAGGAGCTTCTTACGGAGGTGAAGAAGAAAGAAGGTCCACAGTTCATTGTGGTCAGGAAGCCGAGGATTGTTTTGACTAGCACAAGAGTGGATGATTTACCAGAGGAAGTTCAGGAATTGTTGGAAGAGTTCACTGACATCATAGTGGACGAACTACCTCGTTCGTTGCCACCAATCAGGAGTGTGAGTCATCATATCGATCTCATACCAGGAGCCAGTTCACCAAACAAAGCCACGTATAGATTGATGCTGAAGGAGAATGAAGAAGTTAAAAGGAAAGTCCAGGATTTATTGGACAAAAGATTGGTCAGGTAAATCTTGAGTCCATGTGTTGTTCCAACAGTACTCAGTCCGAAGAAAGACGGAGGTTGGAGGATGTGCATTGATTCAAGGGAGATCAACAAGATAACCATCAGGTACAGGTTTCCATTACCGAGGATGGATGATTTAATGGATTGCTTAAGTGGAGAAAAATTCTTTTCAAAGATTGATTTGAAAAGCGGATATCACCAGATTCGCATGAGAGAGGGTGATGAATGGAAGACAACATTCAAGACAAATGAGGGTTTGTATGAATGGATTGTTATGCCGTTTGGCTTAACGAATGTGCCAAGTACCTTCATGAGGTTGATGAACGAAGTCTTGAGGGAGTTCATCGGGAAATTTGTCATCGTGTATCTGGATGACATACTGATTTTTAGTAAAACAACAACGAAGCATTTGAAGCATTTGGCTACAGTGATGCGGAGGTTACAAGAGGAGAGGTTGTTGATAAATATGAATAAATCCTCATTTATGAAGACATATCTCATTTATCTGGGTTTTGTTATATCTGCGAATGAGTTGAGGATTCAGAGAAGGTGGAAGTGATCAAGAATTGGCCATCACCGAGAAGTATTTTCAAGGTGAGAAGTTTTCATCGATTGTCTAGTTTCTACTGAAAGTTCATTCGGAATTTCAGTGGAATTAGTGTAGCAATGATGGATACAGTGAAGAAAATACATAAACCTTTTCATTGGACTAAAGAGGCCGAAAAGAGTTTTAATCTGTTGAAGAGGAATATTACGAAACAACTAGTTTTGGTGTTGTCGGATTTCCAAAGGACATTTCAGGTGAAATGCGATGCAAGCGGATTTGCAATCGGGGCAGTCTTAAGTCAAGAAGATAGGCTGATAGCATATTTCAGCGAGAAGTTGAATGAGGCAAAATTGAAGTACTCCACATATGACAAGGAATTATATGTCGTCATTCAGGCATTGAAAAAGTGGAGGCATTACTCGATCCCGAAAGAGTTTGTTTTGTATAGAGATAATCATGCATTGTAGTTTGTGACTCAATAGGAGAAGTTGAATCAAAAGCATGTTAAATGGGTTGAGTATATGCAAAATTTCACTTTTGTGACTAAGCATATTTCGGGTACTGCTAACAAAGTTATTGATGCTTTGAGCAGGAAGTGTTTGCTGTTGCAGGAGTTCAAAGTCAAAACGCTGGGTTTTGATGATCTCAGGGACATGTATGCCGAAGATCAGGATTTCAAGGAGGTGTATGAAGCAACTGAGAATCCAGTTCTCAGAGATAGAAGCCAGTGGGCCGAGTACATGATCCAGGAAGGATTGATGTTTAAGGGCAATCAGCTATGTATTCCGAAATGCTCCATGAGGGAGAACTTGTTGAAGGAGAAACACAACAGAGGATTGGCCAGACATTTCGGTCATGAAAAAACATTCGCAAAGCTGAGCGAGTCATACTTTTGGCCAGGGATGCGATCAGAGGTCAAGATATTTTTGGACAGATGCAGGATTTGCCAGCATTAGAAGGGGAGGAAGCAGAATGCGGGTTTTTATCAACCATTGCCCATACCTGAAAGGCCGTGGGATGTGATTAGCATGGATTTTTTATTGGGGTTGCCAAAGACACAAAGAGGTGTTGATTCAATCTTTGTGGTGGTGGATAGATTTTCCAAGATGGAACACTTCATTCCATGTCAAAAGACCAGCAATGCGACTCACATCGCAAACCTGTTTTTCAAAGAGGTCATTCGACTTCATGGGTTGCCGAGAAGCATAGTTTCGAATCGAGATACGAAATTCATAGGGCATTTCTGGAGAACCTTATGGAAGAAGTTGGGAACTAACTTGGCATTTAGTTTAGCGTATCATCTGCAGATGGATGGACAAACAGAACTGATCAACAGAAGTCTGGGAGATTTACTGAGAAGCTTGGTGACAGAGCACCACAACAGTTGGGACAATATATTGCCGCAGGCAGAGTTTGCATATAACAACTCAGTGAATCGGAGCATAGGGAAAAGTCCATTTCGGGTTGTTTATGGAGTGCATCCAAGAGGGATTTCTGAATTGAGGGATTTAGAACGGGATGCAACAAGGAGCGCTAGTGCAGAAGAATTCGCTGAGGCGATGAAAGAACTTCACAGCAAGGTGAAGGAGCGACTGCTGGAATCAAGCCAAGAGTATAAGCGCAAAGCAGATCAGCATAGAAGACAACTTCAGTTTGAAGTTGGTGATCTGGTTCTGGCACACTTGAGAAAGGAAAGGTTCTCGAGGGGAACATACAATAAGCTGAAGATGAAGAAAATCGGACCCTGCAAGGTCTTGAAAAAGTTCGGGGCAAATGCTTACGAGATTGAATTACCCGATGGGATCGGAATATCTCTGATATTCAATATCTCTGATTTGTACCCATATAAGGCTGAAGAAACAAAGACTGGAAATGAGCAGCCAGTGATCCAGTGGACAAAGAAGATGCCAGTTGCAGATAAGCCGCAGATGGAGTGCATACTAGATAAACGAATGAGTAAGAAGACCAGAAGGAAAGAATACTTTGAGTATCTGGCAAGTGGAAGAATCATCCCATTGAAGATTCCAGTTGGGAGACTGAAGCAGAGATACAAAAGCATGGACAGACCGTGTAAGAGCTCATGGACAGGGGCCCATGAAAGTTTTCAAGCCGAGGAGTATGATGCAGGAGCATCACCAACTCATCAAGCGAGCCAGCGCGGAAGCGGAAGATAGTTGGATAAGCCAGCACAAATTTTGAAAACACCTTGAAACTATTGCACGGACATTAATGAGGAAATTTAATGAAGCACACTTGTATATTGTAATCATACCTTGAGCGCCCCGCTCTCATCTGAAGTAGATAGAGGCATTTATGTCGAGATGAAATAGGTAGATAGAAATTAAATATTATATTGGACAGTTTTAGAAGAGAGAGGGAAACGAGATATAGACACCCTCATTGTGCATTTGTATTATGGAATTCAGGAAGAGCAAGAGCATGCAGAGAGCTGTGTAAGAACACCCATGTACAGGTCTTGAATTAATAGAAGGAAATTGCTTCAAATCCATGGCGTTGTGTTATTCTCTGTGTATGTATGTTAATTGAGATGCTCTTGAATGTTTGCTTCATGTTATGCATTTGTTGTTGTGATGTATTTATGATTTCATGCTTTGAGTGAAGTCTGAGAGGAAATAGGAATGAGTTTCAATTGTTTCTCTATTTGAGCCAGAGAATTCCTGCAAGGAGTGCAGTTGAAGTGTCCGCAAGGAGTGCGTTGATAGAAGGTTCAGATAGAGATAAATTTTGTTCTCATTCACCCACAAGTGCATTTGGGCATCGGAGCCGTGCAAGGAGTGCGCAGGCCGAGTGAAACTTCAGGGTTGCAAACTTGAGGAAAGTGTTTAAAGACTGTTGTTGCAGGTGTGCGCAGAGTCTAGGGTTTCCAACACAAAGATGTGGTTGAAGGTTGCCGCAAGGAGTGCATGCAAGGTGTTAGCGTCAGAAGTCACTCCTGGATTGCTTGCAGGAGCAGAGCCCAACGCCCATCAGTTTTATGTCACGATTTGTTTAATGGGGTGATCAGATGGGTGAAGACTCAAGACAATATAGCTTTAACTTGGGAAACTGGGCCTGGTATGTAGAAAGCAAGGGAGGTATTGATCCAACTTCTGTCAGTAAGTTGATTAAAGGGTGGTAGATGGAAGACTTGTAAGAAGGGTGAGCAAGACTGCCTCGGGCAACAGACCTTCGGAAGCTTGAAGAAGAAAAACTCAAAAGCCAAGATCCTCTTGGTCCAGAGTTTCAAAGAGTTGAGGGGTGACTCGACTGAATCCTTCAATTCCAAGTCGTTTCAGCACTGAGAACATCACAAGAACTGATTAGAAACAATGTGACTATTACAGTGATCCAACCTACATCATCCTATAACAGCCACAGCTCGACTGGATCCTCCAACTCCGAGTTGTTCTAACACAATAAACAAAGAAATGGAAGGGAAGCTGACATCCATAAAGTAAGAAATCTCAAATGCCTTTTACATTAACCAGAGCGACCAGTGCTTCATCAAAACCTTACAATCAAGAGCTTTGCTCAACCATCGATAGATACCAAAAATGGCCAAAATGCCTACATATGCTCTTCCCCATTTCGCCCAGCAGAGGCGTCTCCTCAATCACATCTAGCCTGCATTCTACTGTCATACACTACCTTAATTCTTCATGGCTCGCGCCAGGGGGGTAGTTGAGCCCTTAAATGTTGAATTGGCATGTGCAGGCTTCCTGGCGAGTTGGAGACTCGGCGTGGCTTCCATGGAAAGAATCAGTACAGAGGACCATCTCGGGTAGACCCTCAGCCGGGACGTCCATACCCTGTAATTAATGAGTGAAGCGAGGCTTCAACCACCTTATCTCTTCTTCATTTATCCTCAAGTTGGCATTGAGATTTAGATCACATTGAATCAGTGCCTGGAGAACACAGCGCCCCCTCTCTTGAATCTTAATTAGGTGCCTTTGGCCTCTCTGTCAAAGTGCTTTTGGTGTTTCAGGGTTCGCGGATGAGAAAGGATTAGGATTTTTCTTTTTTAAAGTCGCGATGGGTGAAATGCCAGGAGGGCCTAACGGTCGCCACGTGTTCCCCACTGATTTGACGGCTCTGAACTAACCCGGTAATACTGTGGGCCCGAGTTTCGACGCTTTTGGCGCTATCGGGGTTCGGGGTTTCGAAATGTAAAATGGCGAGGAATGCTTACCACTCGAACTCCCGAATGCTGACATGATGTGGATGTGTGCCGCGCGTCCTTCAGATGGACGGCCCAGATAGTATTTGCTATTATAAAGGGGCTGTCCCCCTTCACCTGCTCGCTTGATATGACCTGGTGCTGAGATCCTGGGCTTAGTTCGAAAGGAGCTTCAGAGTTTCGTTGATCAACACTTTCAAGTGCAATGGACGGAGAGCTTCCTGACTCCCGATACCCGATACGCCGATAGGCTTCCACTTGTCCCGGTTGGATCGGACGACCCAAATCTGATTTGAACTATTGGTGCTCCCTCTTGCGCTAAACCTCGGGCAACTCGGTAGCTCTGAAAACCCGATGACCGTCGATCTGCTTTGTAAATAGATCTTGGATGCTGCCAACACTATTTTTCCCGCTCGCTTGCCTTGCTACCGGAAAAACAGGGAATCTCCCGTGCTACGCTTGGGCACTTCCTTAGCAACCTGCAGACCTGGGTGCTTTTGCGCCTAGGAAAAAAATAATCGATAACACAAGGGACTTCTGAAGGATTTGGAAGTCGTGGAAAATCTCAGGAGGGATAAGGCCTCAGAGTGGTTGAAGGACAGCAGGTCGAAGTTGTGCTTTGAAGGTTGGTAAGAAGCATTGAAAGCTTGCATACAGGTGAACGAGTTCCGTGGAGGAACACTCAGTCATTCCGCAGATTTCTCAAAGGAGGAATGGACGGTCGGCATTCTCCGAGGAGGATTCGCGACATCCCATGAGCCGACAGATCTCACCAAGGTGCAAGGGAGATACCGCAGGTATTCCCAAGAGGTTAAAAGCTCAGGAGGGGGAGAGTTGTTGATCCAAGTCAGTCAGGGCCATTGGATCTACACATACATCGTGTATCGGGGTTTGGAGTATCGGAAGTTTCAAAGACAGGATACTCTTGCAATTTGAAATCGTGATACGTGATTTCCCGACAGTTAAAAGATATCGTGGGCCACAGCGGATTTAGTGGAGGACAGGTGGCAGGAGTTATCGGAGTTCGGCGAAATTAAAGTCCTGAAACATTTGGCATTAGGATTCGCGATTCCGCGAAGTCCGAAATCCCGATGAGGGGACGAGACCGTTGAATAGTCAAACCATGTGTGCATCGGAGCATCGGCACATCGGGGTTCGGGGTTCAGTAAATCCATTTTCTCGATATCGCGAGTGGCGAAATCGCGATAGGAGAAATCCCGACAGGGTAAAGAAAGGGTCAACATTGACTTCCATCGGGGTTCGGAGATCCGAAACACCAGCACTCGACCATAGACCTCGCGATACCGCGAAGTCTGATTCCCTGATAAGTAAGAAGGGGGTCGCGTTGAAGAGTTTTGTGGGTGTAGATTTCCCGATAGGGAAATAGAAGAACATTTAAGTTCTTCGGGCTGAGAAGGGAGAGAAGATCCTGTGAGCAGACGTGCCCTGCAGAGCGCACTTGCGTCACTCTGGGAGTCCTCTCCTCCTCCTGATTGTTATTTTCCTCTAGATTTTCCAATGCCTCGAGAAATGGGAAATCCCAAGAGGGGACCAACCTACTACATCTTTTTTTCTCAACACTGTTGTCCCGGACCCTCCATCGAACTAGTTTTTCCCCCCATTTCTCATGCTCACCCTATTGGTCCTTCCTTGAATATTTCACCCGGCTTCACCCAAAATTGGTTGGATGATGACCAACCCATGGATTTTGTTGAGGAAGAGGTCCCTTGGGCTTGTCCTCTAGAACCTATGGACTCCTTTCTCTTCTCTGCCTCTGATATTTTGACTATTCCCCTCACTTCTGGTCATCATTCCCTGGAAGGGGATTTTGCTCCAGAGTTGGAAAGTTGCCCCATCAAAGAAGAAATTTCTACTGCAGAGCAGGAAGAAGTGGCTCCACACGTTGGTGATTCTCAACCACCTATAGATTTAGCTTCAGCATCACATAGCACATAGTGCTTCTTAGAGCAACATTTGCAACTAATTTTTGAAATGAGACGGGATGCAGCAGAGTAGCTTCACCGCCAGACTACCCTCTATCAACGCATGGACATTCTATTTGATGCCCTGTCAAGCGCGCCAGCCAAGAATAGGTGCCCAACATGTTGTTAATCTTATGTGTTTTCTCCATAACCTCCAAATGGTGACGACAATCTGGGTTCACCCGCAATCTAATTTCTTTTATTGTTATTATGTTTCTCTGTTCATAACATCCATGGTTGTAGATAGGTTGTTGCATAGTTTAGGGAGTCCAGTTTGTACCAGACTTCAGCAAAAACTTGACAGCGTTCCCCATGCTCTGGTTTCCATATGTATGGTAGAACATGTGGCTAGTTTTTCCATGCATATTGTTTTGATGATAATCTAAGGAAATACAACTTTTTTATTTACAAAACACACACACACACACATTTATGAAATTTATTCAATTAAATTTGAAATAATGAATATAGAGAATAACAATAAATTTTGGTCTATACACTTTCGATGATATGGTTTCACAATGTTTTACTCTAATACAAACTTTATGAATCTTTTATTAAAAAATAATATTACCCAACATTTTATAATTAGTGTTTTAAGAATTAGTAAAATTGACAAAGGATTCTATACTTTTAGATAAGTATGAATCATTAAAAATTTCCTTAATTCTCACCAGCCTCTAGAAAAATTCTCTTTTAGAATTTCCATGTTCTTCATATATTGACACTTATTTCAAGGAGAATGTGAAAAGAATTATTAATATAAGTTTATATGATTATAAAACTAAAGGATGGACTGGAATAGGTGAAGGTCATGATAATTGTACTAGTTAAGGTGGGGAATGTCATCAAAGTTGGTAATGCCAAGTACACCACAAGTACTGTAGATGTTGCATGAATTTATTTTGTTGGAATTGTCCTTACAAGTTCCATCAAAGTAAGTATATATTTATTTGAATTTTGTTTTTCTCAAACAATGAAAATTTTGAGGTTTGAATATTTTTTAATATATTCATTTTTCATTAATAAAGTATAATTTAAAATAAATCTTCACTATTATACGCCACCAACTTTGTGATATCTCAATTAATGCTTAGTAATTCAAAGGTTAACATAAACATATTTTAATACAATACAACATAAATTTGCTATAGTAAACAATAAATATGACAATGAAAATATATCAAAACGAAATGTTATGCTTGTACATATATTTAATGTATTTTCGATATGATGGTTGTAAATGGTTGTTAATTTTTCATATCCAACATAATTATAAAATGGAAAGAAAAACATAATTGTCCATTATAGATACCCACAACAAATTACACATCCACAATATAAATGTCCAAACAAATCATTTACATGAAATCAGTCTTCATTTCCATCACCCTGATTATCTTCCTTGTTTGGCATTGTAACATTATTGTTCTCAAAAAAATGTTTAGATCTCGGATCATGTCTCAATACGAACCATCAATCCTCATCCAACACATATGGGTAAAAACACACTTGGTTGCAATGTTTTGGGAAAATATAAGGCTCCTTACTTTCAACCCACAATTTTTTAGAGTTAACACATATTATCCCACTATCATGATCTTCCTTTACATTTCTCCAGTTGAAGATATCCCACCACTTGCAACAAAAAATAACACATTGAAATGATGAGAAGTCTACTTACATGATCTCTTGTATCTTTCCAATGTAACCTAACTTCCTCTACTAGATTTTCATCACGGTGGCTAGCACGACTAGATTGGTCGAACTCGACCTCCACTTCACAATCTTGTGTGATGTGGCCTTCATCAACACACTTAGTACAAAAATGATGTCCATATGCCCACATAGATGGGAATAAATGCACCTGTAAAAATGCGAACAAAGGGCGGTGTCATATGTCTAATAATCGAAGCATTAATAAAAACATAATACATGTTACAATTTAAATGTGCAATATTATAAATAGAATGTGGTACTCAGAGAGGTTATTACAGAGTTGATGCACCCAATCCCTATGTTTAGTGCATCAAGATCTTCTCCACGTGGGTTATGACTGGACATCACATATTTCTCTTGTATATGGTCAGACATCCAACTGTTGGGACATATTTTTGGCACATTTTCTTTTAAATGATCAGAATAAGGCATGCTTCTACTATTAAATCGTCTAAATGTTTTCTTATCACTATCATGTTTCCTTCTTTTCTCTTCATATAGTGTGACCCGTTGTCATGTTTCCTCTGCGTTGTAAAGAACAAAGTTATTGATTGTAACATTCCCCAACCCATCCGAGGGACATTACGGTGCGGAATACTCATAAAAATGAAATTTATGCTATCTAAATTAATTCATTTACAGTTAACTAATTTCCTGTAGCTTCCAACTATGAATTAAAACATATTTAGCTACTGTCTACAAACATAAAATAGAAGCATCTACAACAAGATAATAATCAATATGAAATGTAGCTAAACAACTCATTACAACAACATATAAATCATTCTCATTTACACAGAGATCATGCACGACAATAACACATTTAAATAACTCAACAACAAGATAAAACACTTATCTTTAAACAAGATTTATGCAACCAATTGCTTGGAATTGATGTTCCACCCAACCATAGAATGATTGTTCCAAATATCAACGGCCAGTCACCCTCGAGTTGAGGCTAGTAATCCACAAAAGAAGGTGATCTCTCACAGTCCACTCATAGCTCATAACTCACAACCCATTGATATCTTCCTATAGCTATCCTGGTTTTCCACCAGCTCTCTTCCTATTGACCTACCCAACCCAAGGAATGTACCATTCATTTATCATAGCTAACCCAAGAGATGTGCCATCCATTTATCAAAGCTATCCCAAGGAATTCACCATTCGTTTATCAGGGTCTCTCTAAGAGATTGTAACTAGGAATCTCTTAGCTGAGAATGCAAGGGAACATCTTGCTGCAAAACTACCAATACACAACAACAAACACTTGTACGTTTTAGTGCAACTCACTCAGAAGTTCAGTCTTCAGGACTGACAACTTGGCTCTTCAGTTTCCATCTCCAAATACTCTCCAATACACTTAAGATTTCTCTAGAATTTTCCCTCCATGGTTGCACTAGCTCCAAGCTCTCTTTCTAGCTCTCTACTTGCTCCTCATGCACAAAACTTGACTAACTAAAATTGTTGTCCCAACCCATATGAATCTCTCTCATTTGGCTTGCTTACTTGACTCACACACTTCCCCAAGATGATTTTACTCAACCCTCATCTGCCCAATAACTTTGGGATGTGACCACTCACACCCACCCTTTTACATGTATTCAATGATTGGCCTTGGGAACCCTCAATCAGAAATTGGAAGGTTCATATACACAATAGCATATTTAGGAAAAATTGATTGGATTAATATTCATGGGTAATTCCCCCTTGGACCCCTCTTGGCCATTATCCTAGACACTTCCCCCTCTTGTGTATTAATTCATCCAACATCTTTTATCCATGTCCCCTTAGCAGTTGGCAACACATATTATTAATAAACAAGGAAATACAATTAACATATTACATCGCTTTGGCCATAGCCATACATTATGTCTACATAAGCATTAATTAAACTGGGGATTATAGTGGGGATGTTACATTCCCCCTCCACTACAATTGTGCGTCATCCTCGGTGCACACTATGTCAATATACATATATTCAAATTTACATCACAATACTTATAAAATAAAATTATGCAATTTTACAACTCCAGCAACAGTTCCAACCAAAATCTCATGTTCCTCTCAAGTCACCGACCCAAGGAATGCACCACTCGTTTATCAGGATTAACCCAATGTATGTACCATCATTTTATCAAGGCTAACCTAAGGAATGAGTCATTCGTTTATCAAGGTATTCAACACATTTGTCTAGGACTCTAAGATGTGGTTCTCGAACTCTAGCTACTCAAAACGGATTCTTGCATTTTGTTTTCTTCAAAATTATCAAAAATTTGCAAGTGTTATGCCCGCATGTTTTCTTCATGCTCCCATGTAGCATCTTCAGGATCATATCATTTATATTGAACCTTTACCATCCCTATGGCCTTGTTCCTGAGTACTTTGACTTTCCGGTCTAAGATGTGTTCTGGTTCCACCTAGAAATCCCTTTCGTGCTCCACCTGGATCACATTCCAATCAATTATGTGGTTAGGGTTAGGCACATATTTCTTTACTAAGGACACATGAAATACATTATGCACTCTCATGGATGCATGCAATGCTAGAATGTATGCAATTGGCTCTATCTTTTCTAATATTTCAAAAGACCCACAATATCTCGTTGTCAGCTTTGGGCAACTTCCAAAACTTAGCAAACTTCTCTTTGCCTTCACTTTTAAAAACACATGTTCGCCCACTTTAAAATCTCTAAACATTTTTTTCTTGTCTCCATGAATTTTCTACCTATCCTGGGAAGCCTTTAAATTCTTCTTTATCCTTTCCATCTACTCTTCCATTTCTCTTAACAATTATGGCCCATGATTGCTATGTCTGTTGGATTATCCCAACTCACTGGAGTGTTACATTTCATGTCGTACAATGCTTCAAGCAGACACATTTTCAATGACGCTCGATACCCAATGTTGTAAGAAAACTCTACTAAATGAATGTAATCTTCCCACTTTGATGGTTGGACCATCACATACATTCTAAGCATGTCCTTAATTATTTTGTTAGTCCTTTTTGTTTTCCCACCTGACTATGGATGATATGTTGTACCAAGATTTAAATTTGTTCCAAAGCCCTTCAACAAACCCTTCCAAAAAAATTGAAGTAAACTTTGGATCCCAAAAAAAATTTTAGGGGCGAAATTTATCCTCTTCAAATTTTGGTAGGGAAAATTTTAAATATTAAAAAAAAAAACCATATTAATCCCAATTCGCCTACCCTTTATTTTTAAAACAATATTAATTATATATTTATCCCCAAAATGGAAGTCGAATTTTAAATATTAATTACATTTTCGCCTTGGAAAAATGGCAGTCGATCCTCCCTTTCGCCCAATTTCTAGGAGTAGCCATTGATCTTCCAGGGTTTTCGCCCACCGTTTAAGGTTGCAAACCTGTATTTCCTCTCATTTTCCCCTGCCCCGACTTGGGAATGGCCATTGACCTTCTAGATTTTTCTCCCACAGTTTTAGATTTTTCACAGGGACAAGGACAATGATTTTCCTCGATTTGGGAATGGCCATTGGCCCTATGAATTTTTTGCCAACCGATTTGGATTTTTTACAGAGGATGCCCCCGATTTGGAGTTTTTACATGAATTCTCCCGTGGGTTGTGTAAAATGTTTCCCAAGTGATTCACAATATTAATAGATCCAAGTGGTTCGCCTTGAAATCTTCAAAGGCTAAGTTCCAACTCAAAATTCTATTGTAAGAAATTGCAAATTACAGGAGGAGAAAGTGTCAAGTTCTTGCCATCTTCTCAGTCTCTTTGTGTCAACATTTCTGGTTGCCAGTCTGCAACACCTTAATATTGGGTAAGTGGCTTATGAGCCCTCTCTACAACTTTTGTCACGATTGTGAATTTCACCATAGCAGCCATGGTATGTTAACTTGTGAAACGTGGCACTATTCTAGCTTATTGGTGGTACTGGTACCATTCAATTGTACTCTATTCTATTCCACTAATTCTAGTTTTCAGTATTTTCAATTTTGTTTCATTTCCGAACCAGTTTTAAGATCATGGAATTTTGAATTAGTATGATGGTGTCACCAAAATGGCATGCAGTTATTCTTCCTTCCCCTCACAAGTTTCCATTACATTCTTTCCATGGATAATCTTAATATCTTATCATTTATGGGCTCATGGTTCTCCACTCCGCTAGTAGCAGAGTTGTTTTGGGAATTCATTAAGTTCATATGTAGTAGGGATTATCCTGATTAGTGATAGAGCCCACCCAACATCCAGGATAGCAAAGGATTTAGGTCATGACGAGTTATTGTTTGAGTTAGTGATTGGAGTAGATCAATAGTTTTGTGTTTTATTTTTAGAGCTTACCCACAGTTTGGATAAATTACCTAGGTGTTTTTAAATCATTCTCACAAGTTGGTGTTGAAACACCGTGTTTCCCAATGCTCATTAATTGTGTGTTTCCATGCATAAGTGTCATCTTGATTGATGATAGAACCCACCCAGCCTCAAGGATAGTAGAGGCTTCAGGTCATGACAAGTGATTGTTTGGGTTAGTGATTGGAGTAGATCAATAGTTATGTGTTTAAGTTTTTGAGCTTACCCATAGTTTCGATAAATTACCTGGGCGTTTTTAAATCATTCTCACAAGTTGGTGTTGAAACACCATGTTTTCCAATGCTCATTGCTTGTGTGTTCCCATGCACAAGTGTCATCCTGATCAGTGATAGAGCCCACCCAGCCTCCAAGATAGTAGAGGCTTCATGTCATGATGATTGATTATTTGGGTTAGTGATTGGAGTAGATCAATAGTTATGTATTTAAGTTTTCTAGATTACCCACAGTTTGGATAAATTACCTGGGCATTTTTAAATCATTCTCACAAGCTGGTTTTGAAACACGTCGTTTCAACACAGTGTTTCCCAATGCTCATTGCTTGTGTGTTTCCACACACAAGTGTCATCCTGATCAGTGATAGATCCCACCCAACCTCTAGGATAACAGAGGATTCAGGTCACAACGAGTGATTGTTTGGGTTAGTGATTGGAATATATCAGTAGTTTTGTGTTTAATTTTTTGAGCTTACCCACAGTTTGGATAAATTACCTGGGCGTTTTTAAATCATTCTCACAAGTTGATGTTGAAATACGATGTTTCAACACCGTGTTTCCCAATGCTCATTGATTGTGTGTTTCCATGCACAAGTGTCATCCTGATCAGTGATAGAGCCCACCCATCCTTCAGGATAGCATAGGCTTCATCTCATGACAAATGATTGTTTGGGTTAGTGATTGGAGTAGATTAGTAGTTATGTAGACTGTGTTTAAGTTTTTTATCTTACCCACAGTTTGGACAAATTACCTGGGCGTTTTTAAATCATTCTCACAAGATACTGCTAAAACACAGTGTTTCAACACCATGTTTCCCAAATCCCAATGCTTGTGTTTTTCCATGCACAAGTGACAGAGCACCCATCGATCATACTAGCTTTCCAAGCCAGAATATAATCCAAAGAAAAAGTAATGCAATTCTTCCCACAAAGCTACAATTTCACATTCCTAAATCGGTTTTAATAGAGGAAATTCTATTCAAATGCATGCCTATACTTGCGTGGATATTGCAATATCAAGACCATGTCACGCATCGAGATAAACATAATTATAGACAGTTTTAGATAGATGTTGCATGCCTAGAGTGAGTTTGTTGCGAACAATGAGCAAAAATGAAAAATCTAATGCATACATTTCTACAAACACTTCATATGCCTCCTCATACAGTATACTAAGTTGTTGGTATTATAATTTCATACGAACATTTCCTCAACCTGTTGTTATAGCCTATATCATATTGTACTTTTTTTTTTTTAACAAGAACGGTTATAGTGTATTAATCGGCTTCCTGGCAAACCAGAATCAAAAGGTTACAAAGCTGAGGAAGGTTGATGATCTCGCTGCCAACCTTCTTGTGGATAACTTGAAAGTACAATCCCACTTACTTCTTGACCTAAGTCGAGAGAATGACAAAAAGAGCATACATGAGTAAATTATCACAAACTGTGAGCACAACAAGAGACAGAAGCAAAGCATTAAACCTAGGAGGGTGTGTCTTTCCCCTTAAAAAAGGGATCCAGCTTTTTCTGAGAACCTAAAGAAATGTTGGAGGTAGCCTCCTTTTCCCTGCGTGCTTTGTTGGTCTTTCTCCCTCGGGTGAGCGGTGGAGATGGAGCTGAAGTGGCTTCGATGGCAGGAGTTTCCATGGAGCTGCTGGAGGGGATTGAAACAACTAGACCTGCAGGGGCAGTGGGCTCCGGACCTCTTGCTGCAACTGACTCTGGAGGAATGGTTTCCGGAAAGTTTTCGTCTGTCGGATTTGCCTTGGCTGTTGTTGATTCTGGATCTAGGGCTTCATCTTCCTTCAACGCATCAAAGCTGTTTTTATTTTCGAGAGTAGCCTCTGCTGAATGAGTGTCCTTCGGAGCCTGGGTTGGTGGGTCCTTTCGCCGTGGCTGCCTGCGTCTGTTAGAAACTGGCTGGAAATCATCTTCTTTGGCTGGTCCCGGCTCCTCAGAGGCTTTGGGGCAGCTTTTCGCGAAATGACCATAGTCATGGCACCGGAGGCACTTAAAAGGGATTTGCTCATAGTCCAGCTCTTGGATATGGGACCAGTCCCCCAGGGAGAGCTTAATAGCTTCCGGAAGGCCTTTCTCAAGGTTAAACTCAACACAAATTCGAGCACAGGTAAACTGATCCCCTTTTGGCTCCATTCTGTCCAAGAAACGCCCAAGCTTGTTACCAATGTCCTCCAAAGATCTTTTCCCCCAAAGATGCAAGGGAAGATGAGGCAGTCTAACCCAGACAGGGGCTGCGGTGATTTCAGCTTCGGGATTGAAGTCAAGTGTCCATGGGGCTAAGAACAACCCTCTTGCCCCCATGAAATAGGGTCCAGATCTGAAAACTAGATCTCGATCCTCGGTCCTTGAGAAACTGAAGAGAAAAAAACCCCTGCCTATTGCACATAAAGAGACTTTTCCCTGTGTCAGGGACTTCCAACGCTCATCAATCCAAGTCTCCACCATTTTGGGGCTGGGCCATAACCCCGTAAACTTGCCGATGAGAGCATTATCTGCTAAAAGGAGAGCAATCTTGCAGGGCTCCTCTGGAGATAGCTCCACCGAAGGGATCTCCTCCATCTTCTTGACAAATTTAGATGAGATAGACGGCTTGGGATTAGGTCTTACCGCACGTACTAAAGCTTGGAATGCGTCCAGGGTATCTTTGTCCATTTCGGCGGTCGGTTTTGGGGCCATTGGAGCACGGCAGCGACCACCTTCAAACAAGAAAAAACGCAGAGGCACGACCTCTGCTCAAAATCGCGCGACCTCTGCTCAAAACCCACGTGCAAAGCGTATTCTGCTCGCTGTAAATCGAAGAGGGATGCTCCGTCATGCGAATCGCTGGAGGGACGCTTTGTTCAGCTGCTCCAGATGCATCCGGGCTCCTGCAAACGAGATTCAGACCGGGGGCGGCTAGGGTTTTGGCCCTAGCCGCGATGGCTTTCCGTCTCGCATCATTCCGTTTTCAATCCTCGTGTGTATCATATTGTATTGCTTACTATACTAATAACAAAAAAATAATGAAAGATAGTTATCCATATGGCCATTTTTTGCCATGAAAATCAATTAACCAAAATTTTCCACTCCAGGTTTTTCCTAACCCACCATATATTACTATTTCAACCCAATTATAACCAAACACATAAGAACCCAGGTCCCAAATCAACCTTACTAAATCTACTCTCAAATGCCAATTCAAGTTGTAAGCTTCAAATAATCACATACTCATGAAATCAAATGGAGATAGAAAGTGTTACTCGTATAGTGTAGAGAATCTTCATGAATTTGTGTAGCTAGGATCTACTTGCAAGGAACTTATCCCCAATTTTCCAGTTATAATATAGGTTTTCCACCATAAATCCCATGCTTGAATGGCCAAAAGTGAGGCTTATTGAAAATTCCAAATTTAGCAAGCAGAAAACTGGGTTTTTTCCCTTCACTATCTTCTCTTTCAACCTGCATACACCTTGAATAGATTCCCATTTATGATGAATGGAAATATGCTCCCTCTCTTAATCTCTTTCCTTGTGCCAATTATAGGTTTTCCACCAAAAATCCCATGCTTGAATGGCCGAAAGTGAGGCTTATTGAAAATTCAAAATTTAGCAAGCAGAAAAATGGGCATATGTTTTTCACCTTAGTTCACTGTTGTTCCAGATTTAGTAATTGCCAATTCAGTTAATTTTTTTATCAGTCCAGATTTCAGTTTAGTTCAGTTACGCAAATGCATGATCTATTCTTAGAGAAGGGGTCCAATCCCTAGGTAGTTAGTGTGCATGCATGAGGAGTTGAGTGAGCGTGCAGAGTTTAAGGAGGAGTGTACATGCATACATGCCACAACCATTCTCCAATTGGGATGCATTAACTCAAGAATTGTTATCCATTTGAATAGGCAACATGCTTAGGGTTTGAGGATGCTTCTTGCATGTGTCTAGTTTACTATTTTCATATCTGCAAGTTTGTTGTTCATGTTATCAATAATATGTGTTTGTAGATGAATGTACTCTATTGTTATTATTTGTAGGTGAATGTACAAATCATCATCATTGTTTGACATGGAATAGCAAGAAAACATGGAACAAATAGCAACATCTCATCACTCATATCATTCAAAGGTCCCAACAGAAAAGAATGGACCATCATACTATGTAATACATCAAGGATCTAAGATAAACCCAAGCAAAAACATGTGGTAAAATCCACATGCAAAATGTCTGACAACAGGGACCTTCCAATCTATCTTTGTATCTAAGACTGAATGTAGCCATACAATTTCTCATGAGTTGTGGAACACACTTCTATACAAAACAAATTATCAACCTAAAACCAACCTATCATAGGAAAAATAGTTTTTAAAAATGGATTTTTATTGATGTGGCATTATTTTGAGCCAATAATAATATGCAAGACGAAAATGACTTGTTGTATGTTGAAGTGATTTATTTTTAGATAAGTATTGTTGGTTTTGTTGAGAAGAATTGAGTTCTTAAAATTGATATATCTCTTGCAAGTGTGTTGACTTGCCAAATGGATGACTAATCTTATATTATTTTTCTCATGCAGGTTTCACTTTTGGTTTCTAGATCAATTTGAAATTATAATTGTGAAAATTTCAGTGAGATTTCAAAAAATGATCGTGGAAATAAAACATCAAAACAAAGGGATGTATTTTCATACTTTCAAAAGCCTCAATCCAAGAACCCAGATTCTCTTCATGATTCAATCTCTTTTGAGCAACCCATCAATGAAAGAGATGTCAACTCTTTTGAGAATGCATCTAATATCCATATAATAGATGATGAAATAGGTTCCTCTTCTGATCAAATTGAGATGAAAGCAATTTCACTAAAAATTGACAATAACATTGTTGAAGGATTTTCCTTGGAAGGCAATACAAATCATTCACAATCACGGAAAGGGGAAAAAGGCCAATGGGACATAGGGAGACAACTCCAATGGGTCTCAAAATTTCAATTTATTGAACCAATACCTCCAACAAATGAGAAAGAGGCTTCACGAGAAGTTAGATGCATTATATGCAGTTGGAAACTTGGAAAGACAGTAAAATTGTAGATGAAGTTAGATACAATAGAGAATTATGCAGGAAAGGTGTATGATAAGGAAATTGTAAATGGCGAGGAGAAATCTATTATCAGATGGAAATCTTCTGAGGAATTTCGACATGTCAAATATGAAGATGAATATAATAAATATTTAATCGGTAAGAAAAAACTCTAGGCAAGTGGAGGAACCATCACATCTCTATTTGGAAAGATGATGGAAAGAACTTTTTTATTCAAGACGATGCAATTAATCACTGTATTTCACATCTTATCTAGAGGTCGTCCTATGACAGATTATCCAAATTACAAGAAATTTATCTCTTTTCTTGAAGTGTCAATTTTTCCATATTATCATTGGTCAGTAACGAGTGTTTGGGAATGGGAAAAATATCTAACTCAAGTAGAAAAGGATGATTTGAAAGGGAATATTCCAAATGCTAGCTTTTTTTCATTGTCTTTGGATGAAGTTATAACTATTGATAATACTTCATGGATCTGCATGAGCATTTATATGGTTAATGATCATGTTAGGCATTCATATTTACTTGGGATTCACAAAATGAGGGAGAATTCTACAGCTCAAAATATTTATGAACTTGTCATCAAGACTTTGAAGGAAATTGGTGGTATGGATCATTTAGTGATTGCAAAAAAGTTGGTATGTGTCGGAGTAGATGAACCAACAGTCATGCAAGGGAAAAGGAATGGCCTTTGTGTCAAACTACAACTATCAGCTTCACCATTTATGATTAGTATTCATTTTATGGCTCAGAGAATGAATCTTGCATTTAAAATAGTAAGCAAGTTTCCACTGGTTTCAAAAGTTGAAGATCTTGTATGTGAAACTCATGCATACTTTTGTCGTAGTCCCAAGTGATTTAAAGAGTTTCAACAATTTGTTGAGGGTGTTACGAATGGAAAAAAAGCTACTAAAAGATGTTGATACAAGATGGATCTCATTGAATGGACCAACTCAAAGATTGTTTAATGAGTACCAATCCTTATTAGGGGTGATTTATGAACATCGCTTCAGTGTAAACAAAGCTCAATATCTTCTCTTCGATTAATTGATATAGAAACATTATTAACATTGGTTGGAATCTTCCTATGCTTTATGAAATGAATATCCTTGTGAAAATGTCTCAGAGTCGCACAATGTATATTGCAGAATACACATATACAAGAAAATTAGCATGTCTTCAATTGGATAATTTGTATACAATGACAGTCTAGTCTTTCACAAGTCTAGCGTTTAAAGGTTTGACTACTATCATCGATATAGAAAACATTGAAAATTATTTGAAGTTTGATGGAAAAGGAATACTATGTATGGTAGCGCACGAGTATATGGTTCCATTTCATTATGTTAGTAAGATTGGATGAATCACTGAAGAGTGTCATGTGTCAAGAGACAAATTCAACAATGTTGTGATTTCAGTGAAACACAACTTGATAGAAATTGCAAAATCACTAACATCAGAGATAAGGGAACTATTTCCTTGAGATGAATTATTAGAGGCCATGTATGTGGTATACCCTTAATATTGGAACCCTGAACACAATAGAGAGGCTAAAAGAGTTGACTTTTTAGCAAAATTAAAAATTTTAGTGCACCAATTTGGCAAGAATTTCAATGTACAAGGAGAAGAGATTGAAGGTATATTAGATTCATCAAAGTTGTATCAACAATCCAATCTCTTTGGTCAAACAATGTTAGCTCAATATTGTGGTTTGCAGAAACCTCTAGAACATGGTGCAATAAGAAGATTATGGACTAAATTAGGTGAAATCCAATACCTGGAAGAAAACATGTCAGAATATTTCAAGTTAGTAGATTTATGTCAAACCATGATTTTGGGATCGATGGAGGATGAGAGAATGTTTAGTGCACTATCATTCTTGAAGTCAAATTTGAGGAAGAAGCTTGATAAACATATGGATACATGTTTAAGATTATATGTGACAAAGTATGACATAAACAATTTTCCATTCAATAGAGCACTAGCTATTTGGCGATCATATTGTGATAGAAGGGGATAATACAACACAAAAAATTCATCTAATGAACTTGATATGGAAGATAATATTTTGGAGGCTCATAATAATAGCTCATCTATAGAGTTTCATGTTCAGAATATAGAAAATGAGGGTCAACTTGTTGATGTGAACTGGTATATTAATATACCCCAAGATGTTATCTAAGCCAATATACATGAGGGGACTCTTATTTTGACATACATGTTCCATTGATGATTGGTGTTGTAGAAATAATGAATGGAATGACACATGTGATGTGATTCTTGTTAGTTTATTGACTTAATTGCTCCTCTATTTTGGAGTATGTTGGAAAAAGTTAATTCTTTATGGGAGTAATATTACCATCTGTAAATTTGAGATTGCATTTAAGGTAAAAATAGGTTCTATATTTTGTATTAAACAATGTAACATTGAAGCTACATTTATTTGATCCAAGCTATTTTAAGTTTGATGGTTTGATAGTTAACTAAGGCATTCTCTTTTGCCTATCTATGAAAGGAAATGAAGTTGGCATTTGATGAAGTTGAGACCTGTCTTTTCGCATAGATAGTGTCTTAGTATTAAAGGCTAAATAACTAATTAACAAGACTTTCGCTAAGCAAGAATGGGCTCATTCAAGACTCAAGTGCATGAAACTTCTTGGATTTGTAACTTTGATATCTTGGCAAATTTTAATGGTTTGTTTATTGTTTGCATTTGGACCATTTTTTCAACTTCGGAAGTTTGGTCTTATTTTGATTAAAGATTGTGTTAGTCCCTTGAATGCTTCTAGTTCTCATTTGATGCTTGATTGAGGCTTGAGACCTTTGTAGTAGCTTGAGTAGTTTCATTTGATTTCCATTGATTCACGGGGTTTGGGTTTAAGTTAAACAACTTTGTTGAGTTAAAAAAAAATTGTTCATATTTTATTATGATTATTTGAGAAAAATATGGCATTATGTTTAATAAGTTAATATATGGCTTTGGTTATAATCGAGGCATTAAATGTGTTTTTCATAATTATTATTGTTCTCTTTTAATATGTGATGGTTCGTGGAAAAGTCTTTTTATTTCCTTTCATTTTGTATAATGACTTAAAAATATTCGTCATTTAGAATATATTATGTTTATTTATATTTTCTTTGAGAATACATGTTGGTATTCATAAAAGGAATGAGCCATGAGTTTCTAAGAGAAGAGAAAAATGGTCTATGTATTGCCCTATTAGATTCCTACGCAGTCATCGTAGGACATCTATTTCCAATGAGACCAACATTCCTCTAATGCATTTATAATTTTAATGTCATGAATACAATAAATTTACATGTAGCCTCTCAATAAAAATTTTATGAAATGATTTTTAATCTAGTCAAACTTCATGATTTGTAATCCTCGAGAAAGCAATGAAACGCTTCTCTATAAATGGTGGACCTACAAAATAAACGATAGTGAATACTTAAGGGGTTATTTGGAGGATGGGAGGTCTCATCACGAGCTGACCTATCATGATCATGGGTATTTATTGGTATGACCATTGACATTACTAGCATCTCGTCACCAAGCCAAGGTAGTGGTTCTTAATTACACGACTGAGGAAAATGGGGTCTCATCATGATCAAACTTCTCATTTCTTCGAGGTAGTTGTGAATAACACTATTGTTATCTGGACACCAAGCCAGGATAGTGGCCTCCAACTTGTTCCTTGAAACATGAAAGAAATATAAAGAATAGCGAAGAAGAACTAATGTCTTATAATGGGGCTTGGAACTGAAAATATAAACTTCTTCTACTAGATTCTCCACAGTATCGGTTCTCATTTCTAAACTTGGTTGTTATCTTAGGTTTTGATGTAAAATAACAATAATATTTCTATATCATCCAAAATATGTAAGGGAGGGCTTTGTGTTGCTCACAAAAACTCTTCAATATAGCTATTTTTTATGCATTTATGAGATCATGAGTTACTAACACACCACAAGATGAAATGATAGAAAATATTCCAAGAATCCTTTAGGAACAAGACAATCAATTCCTCATCCATTGTGTTTGTTGGTGACTTTAATTGTCTAATTAATTAAACAACTGAAGTTCTCAATCATTAATTATCAACCTGGGAAAGTTTGGTTATTTCAAAGGTAATCAAGCACAGTCTATAAATAAAAATTGAATCTTCTGACACTAATTCATATACAATCACCAAAGCTAATCAATACCTACTCAAACTCAGATAATTATTGAGACTATTATAGATTTCCTTCTCACTGAATAATTCTAAATCTAACTATTGAATTAATCCTTCACCACTAAACCACTCCTTGGCACAGTAAAGAAACCACTAAGATGAAATGAATTAAAATATCTATATTACTTTTGCAAGAAGTTAAATCCTCTCAAAAGATCTACTCTATGATTGCAGAAATAAAATTCACACTTCAAAGAAATTGTAACTTCATTAAATCATAAATCCACAATCACACCTCCATCTAGATCTGGCTCAGCATAAACATTAGATAACTTAATCTATGATATCATTCAGTGAGATGGTTTATATGTAACAAAAATACTGATCATCAAGGACTAACTCAACCATTGAGGAAATATTACACTTTCAAGATAACAAATTGTTACAGCAGCAATTGCAATCTATTCAACAACATCAATCCAAAAATAATTATTGCTTCAGCAACATTAATCATACAGACTGCAGAAAAAGGTTAAGTTGTTGATTTATCATGTGACATGCACACGAAGAGAAAACTAGCAATCGATTGAGATGAGCTATGTGTGGAGGTGGGACCTTGCCTCTAAACTAAGGTGCCTGTAAAAAACTAAAAAGAATTAATCACTAACAAAAATTTAGTTGAACATTGCCACTTCTTATTAAGAAATTAAATTTTCAGATACAATGTTAATTCTCTAGTTCTCAATGGAAAAACAAGGACTAGCTCCCTAGCATAAACGCTTTGTACATCTTTTAAACCATGCCCTTTTCTCATAATAGAATGAAACTACCAGTGGTTCTAATAGTCTTGAGAATATTTTGATTCTCGAGTTATTCATAACTTCTTAAAACAGAGACTGTTAAGATTACAATAAAAAAAAAATTAGAAACTTAGAAATCGGTGATCCAATTGTTATCCAATGATGTGGCAAGTTACATGATTCCCTAGATAAGTTGTGATAATTCCAGAAGATCGCCCTTCTTCAGCTGGATATGTTAGATCCACAAGGAGAGTCAATCGGTGGTGCCATAGTCTTCTTTGTGTGTGTTTCAGCTAGCATATCTGCATTCATTCTTATTAATTCATCAATAATTACCCAAATTAGGAAACATCATCCTAGTTTACAAGTAAACTAGGAATTAACATAACACAATGAATAATGAATTGTACCTGCTCCAGGATTGATGTTCTCATAGTAAATGTAAACAATAGGGTCCATGGATGAATTAATACAAGAGAATGAGATGAAAATGGCATGGAAATGATGTAATGTACTATGCTAAAAAAAATTCAAGGTTTTCATTCATCTTGCTATCATGAGCCTTTAATCAAAACAAATGGTATGCAAGTCGTTTAACCACCCTTAACAATATGGTCACTTAGTAACAAATGAAGGATAGAGTAGGCAAATTGTACTCATAAATTATTACTCAAAATTGTAAATAACAACAGTGCATATGTCTTTTATAGTGCTTTCCAAGGCAATATAAATAGAGGTTAAACAATGGATTGTTCATAAAAGATCTCTTATAACTAAAGGAAGATTGTATAGTAAACACAAGAAAATATACAAGGATGTGGGATATATTAGTGTTGTTGTAATAAAAATGCTAACTCAACAACCAACAATGTGAACTTGTCCTCAATAAGAAATATTGCAATTGATTCCAATCTCTGAACAACAAACAACCACAAGAATAGTAGAGCAACCCCACAATAAAATTGCCTCCTTTAGCACTTGGAGTTTCCATAAAATCGACCCATCAAATGTATGCCTTTCCCACACAATGGAGTCGCCCCAGATCTAATAAAATCTCATCTCAAGTGAATATTCGACCCAATCGTGAAGAACTCATCCAAAAATGATATTTGAACTCCAATATGAATGCGCCCAACACTAAGTTTTCTTGTTTCCCTCACACAGATTGGTACCAATCACTCCAAATTTTCCATCTATCCTCCAAGACACAATATTTTCACCCTATTCGATCTTCTTCAAGAGTCCAAAAGCACCCAGATTCAAAGAATGCAAATGTGAATGGCTTTCCCCACAATTTTCTTAGTAAAACTTTTTCTTGAAATCATGTTCAACCCCCCTTTATGAAAATAGCTTGCTTCCTCCTCTAGAAAAATCAAACACAATAAGAAACTCGTTGCAAATGAAGGTATCTCTGTCTGGAAATGAAATGCAAGGAAGAAATCTATGAGATTTCCTCCAGAAATGATTAACTAGGGTGGATGGTCTCACCATTGAAGCCAATCCCTGAAATTTTCTCCTAAGGTTTCCATCCCAAGAGTTCCAAAGCCACAATGAGCTCTCTCAATGAGAAATTAGAAAAATATCAATGCTAGAATGAGAGAGGGCACCCTCCTTTTTCCCTTTTATTTGTTCGTTGACTCTTTTGCAACCATTTTACCCTTTTAATCAATTTAAGTGATACTTCATATTCTTCCTAAGTCACTTTAGGTGCTTTTTCCCCTTTCCCCCCCTTTTAATTATCTAATGTCATTTTGTTAGGCACTTTTCCCCTTAGGACATTAAATAATTAATTAATTCCCTTCTTAAGGACTATAGCCTACAAGAATAACTTAGGCTACTGCATCTAATTCCCATTATCACTCGGAAGGGGACATGACAAATGATAAGGAAAACGGGGAAATTTTAGCACCCAACATCTCCCCCAACTGCACCATTGCATGTCCCCATGCAACTTCAGTCACTTAGAATTTGAGTCCGATTCGGGATGAACTTTTCCAATGCAAATTAGAAAGATTGTAGGATGATGCGGAATTACCTTCTAAATTCTCATAGCCCCTAGAAGAAATCACTTCTTCCCAACATTTCATTTCAGTCTTCTTAGTCAATCTATACTTATGTTGATACTTCTCTGTTGGCATCCAAATAAGAGGGAAATGAAATTTCATTCCCAACCACTGTGGAACACAAGTATGAATGCAATCATTATAGCTAGGAACTCGAGAGAAAGCATAGGTAAAATTATCATGATTTTAGGGATGATTGGTCCTCAAGGCCAGAGAGGACGCTTCCCATCTAAATCTACTACCTTCCAGTGCAAACAGTTCCTGAACATTAATTGTTTTAACACAAGAATATATGACGAACCTTTGAAGGTATGTCACTTTTCTAGTCATGTAAGATGAATAGAGTAGATCCTGAAGTATATTAAAAACAATAACAGGAGTGCAAGGTTCACCCCTAATCCATAATTTTTCTTCTTCTTCATTTTTTTGGATTGTGTGGAAGGTATTACACCATTTTTCCTGATTGTTCACAAAAGAAGTGAAGGCTCTCACCTGCACATCTCCTAGATAGGGAACGTGATTAAATTTTATATCCAACACGTAGGATTGTTCATGCAAATAAAGCTCACACAAGAAATGTTGATCTGAGAAATCACTTTGGGAGAAATTTTCTAAAAACTCTGAGGCACTAATCATGTTATAAGGCCTTCCTTCCTTAATAGATTTAAGCTTAAAAAGAGTTAATTGTGCATGAAGGAAGACTGGGTATGAGGGAGAAGGGCTTATACAACTCAACAACTCTTCATTGGAAGCACCAACTTCCTTTTTTTTCCAACTGCAACTGGAAGGAGGCTCCAACCCCCTAGTTTCTCAGACTACAACCTAAAGGAAGCTCCAACTCCCTAATTATGTGGCTACAACCAGAAGGAGGCTACAACCCCCTAGTTTCTCAGGATACAACCTAAGGGAAGATCCAAATCCCCAATTCTTTGGCTACAACCAGAAGGAGGCTACAACCCCCTATGTTCTTTGGCTACAACCGGAAGGTGGCTAGAACCACCTGTCCTTGCCTCATCCAACCGCCCTAACGTAGAAGTAGAATGATGGAACCACTGTCACACTATCACTATGAGATATATTGTTGTAAACATGTACCAATCAACCTGTAATCAACCTATAACAACCTGTACCAATAACCTGTGCCAACATGTACCATACATCAACTTGTACCTCAACCTGCACCATAAACAAATGCATCAACCATGCACCAAACCTATACAAATAACCTATCCAAACAACCCGTAATCAACCTATACCATAAACAAGTGCATCAACCATGAACCAACCTATACCTCAACCTGTACCATCAACGAGTGCATCAACCATGCACCAAATATGTACCAATCATGCATAAAATACACATAAACTATGACTCATCAAGATGTACCAACATCATCAACTATACACCTCATGTATGTGCCAACTCATCAACTACTTGTCTCAACCATGTACCCAACATGTACCTCAACCAAAAGCCCTCATCAATTTCATCATCCAAATCTGATTTGTAACTCTATAATAGACCTAGTGTATATGATCACATACCTGCAAACCTTACTCAACTTTAACAACAAGAGACTAGCATTTTCATCAAACTTTACTTCAGTCTCACATGACTAATTTTCGATTAGTCAACAACCCTAACTTGAAATAATCATAACTATGTACTTGTAATGAATTAATATCTAAAATTAGTACACAATGTTCTTCAGTGTCTTTTCTGCAATTCCTCTAGGTTTCACTACTTGGAACCTCTCAGAAAAGGAGTTATAGCAAAAATGTCATACCTTGTTGAATTTTGGCTTATTCTAGAGAACGAACTTGTAGAGCGTTCCCCGAACGGAATATTTGTTGTATGGATCTGAAAATGGTGAAAATAATACTAAAGACTGTACTCTAAGCAATACATTTGGTCTTACTGAATTTGGATCTGTTATGAAGAAGTTATGATGTTTTTACCCGAAACACTTGTTTTAGACTAGTTTCAGGACTAGCCACAAACTCTATTTTCCACGGAGTATAACTCCAAAAATACAACGACCCACAAGCTGAAATTTTTATCACAACTACATGGATATGTTACGTCAACGTCCTGGAAATTTCACGGTCTGAAGCATTATAGAAAAAAAAGTATTGGCAAAATGGTGATATGACCTGAAAATAACATACCTTAGAAAGCATCATCAAAAGAATTTATCCTCCCTTGAATTTCAGCCTTCTTTACTTCACCTTCCCTCTGAAATTCGACTTAGATATCATTTGGTTACCTCAGTCACTTGTAGATATTAAATATTCTCAAGTGTTATTAAAATGAGAGAGCCTTGTCTCTTATTTATACTTTCATGTAGCTTCTTTTCAAGGGGTTACCTTTTAACCATCTTAACCCATTTTCCTTATTTTAGGGTTAACCGACTTCTTACCACTTGTCCACTTAGTAATTTCTCCGTTAACTTTATTGTTTAAATAACTTCTTTTCTATCCATTTTGACTTATAGTACACTCATCACTTCACTTTATTATTTACCTTCTAAAATATCTTAAACCACTTTCCTTATTTTAGGGCTAACCTGCTTCTAACCATTTGTCCACTTAGTAATTTCTCCATTAAATTTATTATTTAAATAATTTATTTTGTATCCACTTTGACTTATATTACATTCATCACTTCACTTTATTATTTAAATAATTTCTTATTTGTAACCAGTTTGACTACTTTGACCTTTTGGGGCTTCTAGATGACTCATAAGGGTTCTGCAACTTCACATGGCCATAATTCTCTAACCATGAGGAGTTATGTGGCATTCCACATACCACCGGAAATGGCATGACATGTACTATCCATCCAGAATAGTATTACCTTAAAATATATTAAAACTCATACTATTATACATCAAACAAACTTGGGTCCATTACCCAAACATTTGTGCTACCGAAATTTGCTACCGAACTTTCTTCAAGGGTTGACATCAATGACAACCAACCCAAATAATCAACAAAAAGATAGTATTATCGTATGTGTCCTGACGATCAAATTCTTGTTCATAATCATCATTGATTTCCATAGAAGGGCTTGTGTCATTGATTCTTGTGTAACAATGAATTTATCTGGTTGTGGTAATTCCTCTTCCTCATCCAATGATTCTTGTGTGACAGTGGCTTCTTTTGTGGCCTCATCAGATTGTTGATTTAAATTAGTTGTTGTTGGTTCTTTTGTAGCAATGGTACTCTCAGGTTGGGTTAGTTCAACAGTCTTAGCCATCACTGGTTCTTGTGTTATAGTAACAACTTCTTGTATATCCTTATTATAATGTGTATTTAAATCAAGTTCCACTAGTTCTTGTGTTACAATGGATTCTCGGATGTTTTAGCAGTCTTATTTTCTTCTTACTTAGCCACTAGTTCTTGTGTGGCAGTGGCTTTCTTTCTTTGTGTTGCCTCAGCTATCTCTTTGTGTCTTCTTATTAGTCCCAAAGTTGAGGGATCAAGAAGGGTCACCTAACACCCAGTCAATCTATAAATATCCCCACACTCAGGACACAAATATTCCTTAAATGTTTCTTGTGTTTCAGGATCCTCTGATGGCACATTCTTCCCTCCAAAAAGAAGAGTTGCTTGCATTAATAAATCCAGATTATGATGTGGAGGCCTTTGGGATCCCTTTTCTTCTTTTATCATTTCCAATTCCCACGTAAGCCTGTGAACTTCTCTTTTGAATTGATGATTCTCAAAGAACAAGGCATGAATCTGACTTTTACCTCTTTCAAAAACAAGTTCTTGTGTTTCAACAACTCTTTGATTTGGGCTAAGCTTGTCAATTGGTTCTTGTGTTACAACGACAACTTCTTGTTTTTGTTCATCACCCAGTGTTTCTTGTGTAACAGTGGGTGAAATAGGACATGGCACAAGAATATCAATTGTTTCCATTTCTTTATTGCGATAGAGCCTTGGTTCTTCTCCTTGTACTTAGGAAAGTTGATCGAAGCGATGGCAATGGCCTCTTCCTCCCTAATAGTTGTGGCATATTTTGGGGAGGTTTCTTTGAGACAATTTCAACTTCATAATCAGGGGAAACATCGGAAGAATCATCATGCAAAGTAGATGATTCTTCAAACAACTCAATTACATTCTCGCTTGGAATCACTGTTTCAACTTCCTGAATTTGTTCAGGTGGAGTTTCTTCCTTTTCAAGTGACAGTGACCTCTCCACACTTAATTTCTTCACTGTATCTCCATAAGGTATATATGTATCTGATCATTCCCTCATTTCTTCCGTGGGTTCTTCTACACTCAGTTTGTTTTCTGTATCCCCTCCTTCGTGTTCCGATGGTTCATTATCCTCTATCAACTACTCATTTTACTATGCTATAATGGTAGGTAATTTTTCATGGTTTTGGTGGAGATATTCCTCCATCTGCACTCCAATATCTTCCATATGTACATCTTTTGCAATCACAACTCCAGGGCTATCCATCACTTCTACATCACCACTGCCCTATCTTAGCTCTCCAACAACATTATATTGTCCCAACTCTTCATTAATTCCTCCTCTTTCCTCTCTTTCCCTGTCTGAAATAGTCCCACCATTACTTCCCGCCTCCTCTTATGATTCATTTCCATCATTTTCATCAACTTCTATTGTTCCCCTAGCAATGAATTGAGCCCATGTCTAGTTTTGTTGTTCCAAGGCTCTCAACACTATTAATTTTATCAGACAATGGTGTGTGACAGAACCTTAGGGAAAATGGGATTGTCTTACATAATCTGCCATATTATGCAAAGATTCTAATAGATAATAAGAAATATTTATTAATGAGCCATGACTAAGGTGTGACAACAGAACAAAATCATATGTGTAAACAACCCTGTACCTACCTTCACATGTAATATATTTCTTCAAGAAAACAACAACCTGGTCCCAAGGTTGAGGTAAAGACTCTATTGTTGTGCCACATCCTCTAGGTTGCACTTGATCTCCTTCCTCCAAGAAATTGGTCTTTGCATTAAGAATGGTTGTATTTCGTCCAAACTATTTTCTGTCGGTCTCGGGAATCCCAGTAACAAAGGATATAACCGCCTCGGTTACACTAATTTCCAAACCTCTAACATGTGAATGGGTTCCTGTTAAATTTTGGGTGAATTCTAGGGAAATATTATTGTCAAACCCATCCAACCACTTGAAATATGCTACCCACCCTACGTATTCAAATATTTTGTAGACTTATGAACGCTGACACAGGGCGTCGAGGGTTATCAGTTCATGACGGATTGCAGATCCTCCCATGCTAAACGTTCTTCTGTGTAATTAGTTGTTACAGTATTGCAAAGGAGTTTCAGTTTCAAAATTCCCAACACAAACCCAGGAGATTAAGCATGCACAAGCATGTAGGAACAATGGAAGGAGATTTATTGGTATTTTTGGAAAGGTGGTGGTGATTCGTGGGAAAAATAAACCATGTTGATTGAACATTTATGGCAGAGGTTGGTTAATTTATTCATGGATGATGGGATACCCCAAATTGACAGTATTGGTCATCTATTGGTGATGTGAAAGGGCATGGAGTAGTCAGTATTTCATAGTATCATGTCAAACACAATCATACTTGTAAACCACAGAGACATACGTGCAAGCACTTACCAGTGGCAAGCAAAATATTAGGTGGCAATCATGTTCGGCTATCCAATCAGTGTTATTAGTACCTTCCATTAATATATACCAACCACCACAAATGAAAATGGTGGAGTAACTCTGTCAGCTGGATATGTTAGATCAAGAGTCCACGAGGAAATTCAATCAATGGTGCCATAGTCTTCTTCGTGCATGTTTTAGCCAGGTGTTTCAGGACGGTGTTTCAACACCAACATATTTGCATTCAATCTTATTAATTATGCATAGTCTTCTTCATGTGTGTTTCAACCAGGTGTTCAACATGGTGTTTCAGCACCAGCATATATGCATTCATTCTTATTAATTCTACATAGTCTTATTTGTGCGTGTTTTAGCACAATGTTTCAACACCATCATATCTGCATATATGTATGTCTCTATGGTTTACATGTATGACTGTGTAATTACCCAAATTAGGAAACATCATCCTATTTTACATGTAAAATATGAATTAAGTTTTAACATAACACATTGAATAATGAGTTGTACCTGCTCTAGGATTGATGTTCTCGTAGAAAAGGTTAAAAATAGGGATGAATTAATACAAGAGAATGAAATGAAAATGGCATGGAAATGATAAGGAAAAAGGGGCAATTTTAGCACCCAACAATGTCTCACTTGAGTAGATTAATAAAGTTATGTGGGACATGAATCCTGACAATGCTCTAAGCCTTGATGGATTCTCAACTAAATTCTATATACAATCCTAGAACATTGTGGATTTGCATAGAGGGAAAGCATAAGGAAAGATAAGAGAACCTCCTAAGTCCTTTGATAGATATTTTTAGTGCTTGGCATATATATTTAGTCTCCAAAATGTCATGCTGACTACATTGTGTAGGTGAGCACATAAGTTCTCTGTTTTGTACCATATTTGCTTGGAATACTCCCAAGATCAAACATGGCATGTCTATGGATCTCGTCAACCATTCCACAACTAGCATTGAGTTCCCATAGATATTGATGTCTCTAACTCCTTCTAAATCTATTGCCCTGAAAATGGACACCACTTTGATCTCTAGAGTATGCAAAGTTGTTGGTTCAACTCCCTCAAATTTGATTTGATGGGAATTTCAGATGTAATATATACTTCCTGCTCCACATTTATTGGGGGATTTTTTGGCCACTCCATCAAAATACCCATAAGGACTTGATGTTTCTATCGCTGGTTCTGCAACTGATCTATGCTTTTTCACCTTTTTTGGCTTCTCAAAATTTAAATAAACTCCTTTCAATTTTCAAAAAGTCTTGAATGGAGATCTCTTTTTTTTAATTAT
>JASDQU010372695.1:60705-93978 GCA_032191745.1 Picea mariana
TCTATACTAATCCATGTGTGAGACAAGACCCATCCACCAGCAAAAAAATATTCAATTATGAACAAGCATTTGGAAGAACTCTCTCAAATCCTAGCTACATTTGGGATCTCTGCCTCTCAGGAAGAGCGGATATTGACAATATTCAAAAACCTATATGCATCTCCAAAAGTAATAAAATAACAAGAGTTCCATGAGCTACATCCACGAGAAGATCTAGAATCCTCATCTTATCACCTTTTCCAACTTGTAGAGGAAACCAAAGAATCATTCAATGGAGAGCAACCACTAGACCCTGAGATCGAGGAGTTCTTGACATGCCTATCACTAGATCCTGTATGCATCCAAGATACCAACCATCCGAAAGAAAATGATTTGCATGGCATGATAGAGGAAAACATGCAATGTGGTCTAAATGAGAAAGAGTACCAAGAACACCAAGAATACATTAAGCTATGGTTCAAAAAGACTGTCAGATTGAAACACCACTCTCTTCCTCAACAAATATTCACATCATATTACTCAAAACAATTGGCTAATCATGTTCTGGTACTTATTAAAGTATATTGTTCAAATCTAAATGTGAGTATATTTGTAATCTTGTTATGCATATGGTTGCATTAGAAGTACGCGTATACTTGAAAGTTTTTTTTTTTTAAGGTAGGATAGAGAATAGGTGAATAAATGTTGCATATAGTTTATTGTGACATCATTTTTAATATGTTTTCAGTTGATAGATATTTTTCAAAGTTTTCTAAATAAATGAGGCCATGACGATTTGTTGGAGTTTTGTAGGCATTATATTTTTGGTTGGATTTGGAGAACATCTTCATGACTGATTCAGGGAAGTAATTACATTTCTTTTGGTTATGTTATTTCATAAAAAATGTCTTTTATTCTGATCTTTTGTTACGTAAGATTGTTTTGGAACAGTTGAATCCCTTTTTCTATTACTCTACTAATTTATTTATTTTTTTCTGGAGACTACTTTCTGACCTTTATTAGTTTTGCTCTACTATTTTTCTAAATTGTTTTCCTTGACGAAATTTACAGTTTAGGTAATTATTAATAATGCAAAACTAAAAAATAAAAGAGTTTAATTGATCAAACCCAAGACTTTTTGTCACAACCAATCATTTTCAAGAGATTTCATTTTCATTCTTTATACAAAATTTCAGATCATTTATTATAGCAGTAACTCATAGCCATGTCTTTGATTATGCTATGGGATTACATAAAGTTAAAAGTCCATATTATGAGGCCCATAGACAGCTAGTACAACTTGATCTAATCTCAAAGTTGGTCAGTAGAGAATCCTTATTAAAGAGTAGCAGGGGAGTGAATGAAGTTTCTACCCATGGGAACACTACCATAATCTTATATGGAAAATATGAACTTGAGGACTAGAGGCACCTTTAGGTCATTCTCTCATGGCCTCATCCACCACAAATTAAGTAAGTTTGACCATGATATGTCTTTGGAATGTATCTCAATACATAAGTCTATTTTTCATATGAATAATCTTTTATGGGCAATCTATAAAATATCTTTCAACCCAATACCATCACATCCCGTAAAAAGGTTTTCAAATATGCTTCCCCATTCACCCATGCGAACACAATATATAAATTTTATCTTAAGGGTAAATTTTGGGACAAGAGCCTTTGATGGAAAATGGGTGTAAGAGGCTAACCCACCGGGATACTGAACAGGTCTATTGGCAGTGGGTACCAGCCTATGGTATGACTAGGAAAACCCATTAGGGTATTGAACATGCTCGTGGGAAATGGTGCATTCTTCCTGGGGAGGATATTTCTTAGATGTCAAAATTACCCCATTGGAGTACTGAACATGCTTGCTGGCAATGGGTTCTGATTTTGATATGCCTAATCTATATTTGTATGTATGATTGATATACTCATGTAAATCATTAAGAAGACACATGCATGGTTGAACTAAAGGCTAAATAAATTCCATCTATTTTCCAATTGAGAATAACCCTTAGTTGACCTTAAGACCCTATCATCCAATTCATACTATATCTAAGATGTGTTATCTTAAGAGTGGGACCATGATCTTAGAAGCCTAATATACTCAACTATGAAATTTATCTTTATTACTTAAATGACTGTAAATCTTTTGAGAGTGAAAAGGGTTGATCAGTTTCCAATGGTGTTTTCATTTGTTGAGACTGTTGATACTCTTTTATTTTTCTTTCTAAAGGAGAAGAACAAAATTCCTACTCCAATTTATACAGGACACTCTAAGCATAAGTGTTGCTAATCTTTTGATGAAGTTTTTATAAGCAAGGAAATAGAAATCTCTGCTATAGAACAAAAATTTTGGTTATACATAGAGGAGGAATATTCACAAGTGATTTTTGAAAACTACTCAATTTTCATGCATTCATGCTAATTGTCATCAAATATTTATTGAAAAATTTTAAATGAATGTGGCACTAGATGTACTTAATGATATGATCAGTTTGTATTTTCATGATCTTGTGATCTTCTTTCTATGTGTTCAGGATTATTACTCATAAATTGTGTGCCCACGATTTATTAGAAGCTCCTAGATTTTGTTCTTAGCAGCTCTCAAATTGGTATCAAAAAATTTGCAGCAGTTTGCATGAGTACATGCAAATTCTTGGGTTTGGGGGTGTGAAGAGATCCTCAGATCCCTTCCATATCTTCAAATTATTGGCAGTATCTCTAGCATCTTCATCTAGTTCTTTTTCTCTTCAGCAGACCAACTTCTATTAACTTTGGTTTTCATTAGCTTCCATCAGTTCTCAGCCTTGCTCCACTTCATCTTCAAATTTCAGCAGTCCACATCATGATTATGCAGACATTTCATCCTGTTCTGCATAGTTTCCACTTCAGCATGCATTAGAATTCAAAGCAAAGGTAACTTGCAGTAAAATTGGTACAAATATTTTTAATTTACTAAGAACTTAGAAAACATGATGCATAACAATTATTACCCACTCCACACTCCACTATGCATTATCACAACTACTTAGTAAACCCTTCATCTTCACTCCACTTGTCATAATGAAAAATATACTATGATGATAAGACCAAGTAATGAAAAGGAAATATGTGGTATACAAATACAAAGCAACATCTATAGTGTCCTCTCCTTGTACATCATAAAGCATTATTAAGTCATCTCAATGTTCTGAATAAGAGGATGAAATCATTGTTGCCTATCCAAACAAAGAACCAGAAAGTAAATATTGGTCTTAAAATTAATGTAAGATACAGAGTATAAAGACGTCCAAGTTCATACGGCCACCATCACCATCATTTTATAAACCATTCTCCACATGCATACCATTCATCATCACTATGATACCCCATCCCCTACTTGTCCTCCATTTTTATGATAATTTTGTTTCTCCATTTGGAAATCAATCTATGATAGTTTCCAAAGTGTCGCCCCACAAGAACCAACACTTACACAAAAGAAATAATGTCACACAAATCTATAAGCAGAGTATCATAAGTGATTCACGTTATTTGCATGAGGACATGCAAATATTTGGGTTTGGGGGTGTGGTGGGCTCTCATTTTGTCATATTTTATGTGACACAAATACACTCATCATTACACCTTCTCCCCACATTTCACCAATAATATAATCCTAATTACACCATAAACTTCGACTATCTCTTGTTATTCATCCTATGTGGTTAATACATAATTTTCCATATTTTCAGTGATTAAAAGGATGATTATACAATAGTTTTTTTATGACGATTTAATCCTATGTTTCTATGTCCAAACAATATGTTCCTACACTATTCCCGCATTGGAAGTCATCCAGTACCCGCATTAGAAGTCATCTAGTACATGCACCAGAAACATTCCAGAAAGAATATTGCAGATTTAATCATGCAATATAATTAGCCATTGCAAGAGCAGATCAACCCCTCTCTTTGCCTCATTCTCTATGCATGGAATCAATTCCCAGTCACACTGTAATTACATCTGATGACTGAGAATTGTCCTCTCTTTTCATCTACTCATTCCTTGATTGATGAATGCACATTAAATTACACAACTTTATTGATTGTTCACACAAGGAACTCGCCATGCTCTCAACTTATTCAACACATTAACTTTTGTTTAATTGACTGTGCTTTAAATATAGATCTTTTGTCAATTGCAGAAGTCCATATTCTTCTCAATTACTTTTTTATTCTTATGCTTTACATTGAAGCTCTCAGTCTGCAGAGAGTACCTATCCTTCTTTTCCTCTTTTGATTTTATATATGACTAAACATCTTTAATAAGCATTCCTTTTTTAGCTTCTTTTACAAAGTTGGTATTTCTCTCCATTGCATAAGCATTCCACTTATTTCCACCTTGTATTTTTGCATTGTCATTCTTTCCCATTCTTTTTTATTCATTTCCATGCTTGCCAATTGTGATTGATGCACTTGATTATGGAAATATCTTGATTTTATATTGCATGTACTGTTTGATTCCAGTTTGATTGATTGTTTTTAAATTCAGCTTGCCTCTTCCTACAGTTTGAGTGGTTTGCTTTGTGTGTTTTAGGTTCATTTCTTGCATTCACATAGTTTGATATAAGTTTAGTTTTCTATTTGTTTGTTTTTCTTTCGTTAGTTTTCTTTCATTGTGATTTGTCTTTCCCATGGTTTAAATTTCTTGCACTTTACTTATTGTACTTGGTTTTATTTCCCGTACCTTTGGATTCCTTGCACTTTAAATTTTCGTCGCTCCAACCACCCAAAGAAATATTAAAGGTCTAACTCGTGAGATATGGCCTCCCCGTGATGGGATTCTTCCTAAGGTGTTAGTTTATCTCTTGAATTTCATTTTTTTTTTTTTCATTTATTGCATTGAAGTGTGCTTGTCGACTTTAGATTAGGCTAGACTAGGCTCCAATCCTGCATTTCCTGTGCTTGCACCTCTAAGTCTACGACTCCCTGGTTGACAAATTAATGTTAAGAATTAATAGTACATATATTTAACCCAACAGGAACCATCCCAACTACAATGTGCATAAGAGGTATGTAATTATTTTTTTATTCTTTTATGTACATTGAATTTAAGTATCACGTGAAATACTAACTTTCAATTGTTTTATTGTAGAAAAGAAAAACAAATAGAATACATTCATCACATAAGACAAGACGACGAGCAATAAAATGGTTGATCATAAACTTTGTGAGTATTTAAGTTTTCAACATTTCTTAAGATTTCATGTTTGCTATGATATTTATATTTAAATATTTAATTTACACTTGTCCATGGATGTATTCTACTAGGTGCTAACATACAAAGATGAGCCAACCCATGAATTGAAAAAAATTGGGCTAAGTATGCGTTGTGAGTATATGTTGAAGAATGAAAGTTTAATTGAACAATTTGTAAGTAGTTATGTTGTTTAACTTTCCTTGTTTTATAATTAATGAAAAAACAAGAAAATTGTGTATTCATTGTATCGACTATGCTTTGTCATGTCTTATTAAACATGCAGAAAACAAATTATGGAATGCAGACATCAAAGGAGGTTTTGAGAGAATTCATGAAGTATGGCTTCGAAAGAATGTGTATTGTTTATGAAAGACTTGGTGCTAAGGTATGTTTTTGTATTTATGCAATCATGTATATTCTATTATATATATAAATGTACATATACTTATTACAATTTATTTATATGTTTGTAGATGGAAGATGAAGGGGCAGAACTAAAAAACAAGTTGATCATCAAGAAAACATTATGTTAAAAAACCAAAGTACAATATCACCTACAAATGATGAAGAAATGAGGCATGCACGTAGCTCGAGCAATGTCAACAATTCTACTAATAAATGACGATCAGAATTATTGAATGTTACTGCAAGTTGTATGTTTTAAAAAATTTGTCGCTGAAAATCAAGGATTGTGTTTAATGTTCTCGACATATTGTCCCAATTGCATAAGGACATGTTACCAATCACTACTACATATGGTGTTGAAGTCTGACGGGGTGTTCTGATGTTACGGACAAAATCCACCTTATCGTCGGACATTAGTATTCATCAAAAATTTGACTCGTATTCAACAGTTTTCAAGACTGCTGACATTACCATTGCCTTGTGGCCTGTCTCTGTGGCATTGCCATGTCAACAAAGTTTTGTCTCATGGGTGTGTTTGGAACCTAAATGGGCCTTAATTATGCCAACTAGGGGGATAAAAATGTTTGTCATGGGCTTATTATGCCCGCGTTTTCTTGATCAAGATGTTAATTATGCATGCTATGAGGGCTAAAAAAAATTGGTGCGGGATAATTCTACCCATGTTATCTCTATCGAGACATCAATTATTTCTGATATCAGGGTTAAAACTATCTGGCAAGGGCTAATTATGCCTTCTCTGCCTCCATACGTCAATTAAACGTGAATGGACAAGATATATGATTGGTACGTACAACGATTAATGGATGGACACAATACAGATTAGAATTTTGCATGATGTGGGCGGGCTCGACAGTACCTGACTCAGATCAACTATGTTGCCAGATAGGCTATGAGTGAATTTCAAGTTAGATGTTTGTTAATGTGACCACTGAACTTATATGATGGTTGGTCCTAACTGGTACTTCCATGTCCCAGAGTTACTCTTTGTATAACGAAGGGATAGTAGTCCATGGCATAATAAGTAGCTCATTGAGTGGTTAAGTCTGTTTAATCTAAGTGCCCCAGGGGTTTTTCGAGGTGTTGAATCAATTATGCACTCAGAAATGCAAGTTAAACAACATAAAATTGTGATTATGCCTAGAATTAGATCACCAAATTCATGTGAAAAATGAGAATTAAACGTAGAATGTGTAGACTACGCCACCATGAGGGAAACTTGGGAAGGATCCAGGTGGTCAACTCAGAGATCATAGTATTTCACCCGTATGCAGATGGTGCCACCAATCAATAAGAAGAACATTGCATCAATGTCAAAAGTCTAGGAGGCCACCAGACAAAGAAAGGGGGAGTCTCCAGTATCTATAGGAGGACCAAATCAAATGGAGAACATCTTGAGGGGAGGAATCGATTATGCCAACAATTTCATGGGAATGCGACAATACAAGGATATGGGAGACAAAGTAGTTCACCAGAAGGAATATGTTTGGGTTGGTCGGGATAAATGGGAGTTGAAGGTGTTTGACCATGGTATAGGATACAGCAGCAGTTTCTTAGCAACAAGACCATAAAAATTGGTAAACATATTCCTTTTGGTGTCAATACTATCCATCCCCACCATAATCGTATGCCTCAAGTTCATCCTAAATACTTCCCTTGCTCGTTTCCCACCTAGTGGTGCACCCTCCATATCCATATACATATTGCATTCCCTATCTTCCATTAGACCCTTCGGTGCATTACCAATTTTGGAACCCATTAGCACTATAAGCTTCTTTAGTACCCCCCCACAATGTGAAGTTGGTGACTAGATAAAACACCCTTCTGAGTATCGATTGCAGTGGATGACTGGTTAAAATAAAGCGGAGTGTGCCTCAAGTACTAATCATCTCCTCAAAGTTGTAACAACTAGATCGGAGACCTGTGAATACATGTAAAGTTAGGTATGATCCACTTATGTAAGCAACCTATGGGTCATAGTGGTCCCCATGGGGAACATAATATACAATTTTGTAACAACTGGCTCGAGGACCTATGAATACATGTAAATTTGATTATGATCCACTTATGTAAGTGACCAATGGGTCATGGTGGTACCCATGGGGAACATAGTATATAAGGTTGTAAGTAGAGAGATAGCAAAGGAGAGGCTTGTTAGAGATTCCTCATGAACAAGATTTGTAGAGGAGAAAGTTGTAGAATGTGTATTACAATTTTCCTAGTTTTATAATGGAGATTGTATATGTGATGTACTTCATGTAAAGATTGTTCTATATTTATGAGGAATTAATGGAAGATCAGTAATGTTTTTGACTCATACTTGTCTTATATGTGATGCTTGTTGTGATATTTTGTGATTATCTTAAGTGATATTTAATTCATCTCTTTAATAATGTTTGAATCTACCTACAAGAAATATTTGTATTTCAAGTTTTTTTTATGAGACAAAAATCATTATATTGATATTTCTAGTGGAAATGGCATACACATTGATGAGATCCCTTCTACTTTTAACGTTAGCAGCCATTGCCTTTATATACTACCTCTATGATATAAGACTATACCTTATGCTTATGAATTTGACTCTTACATTCATCCTTATACAGGTCACTCTTTAGACAAATAGTTCCACGACTTCATATTGATGCTAAGACAAAACCATGAGACACACTCTCTCTAACTTTACATAATCAAGACCAAAAATCCTTTCATCAAAAAAGATGTAAGAGTATTAAATATGTAGGAGTATGATCCTTAATCTCATGAACAAGAAAAAAAAACGTCCTCCAAAATGAGTGCTTCCTTTGATAATTGATCAGCTTTGTGGTTGAATTCTCGATAGACATGACCAAAGGACACCTCTTCAAAAAATAATTTATTTTCCATAATCCTAATGAAAATAGGCCCCAACTCCAAGTTAAAAAATGTTACTTTTACCATTTTCCCAGTCCATTAGAAGTTTGGAGTCACTACAGACCTATAGCCTCTTAACTTGTCTGTCCACAACAACCTTAATTAGTATCCATAGGGCATAGATTTATGCTCTATTGTTTGTGCCCAAACCTTCTCAATGTTGTATTATAAAGTATGTTTGACTTGTGCAAGTTGTTGGGGATGTGGTTTATCATATTAGACCTGCTCATGTTGTTTATTTTGTGATGCAGGAGCATTTTGCCTCCTAAGCTAACCCTGTTGATTTGGCCTAAGGGATCCTTTGATTTGTTATGGGAGTGGGTTTCCTAAGGTTGAAATATTGTATTTTCCTATGTTTTATTGATTTCTATAAATATTACATAGGATAGAGGTTGTTGAGTGAGATTGATTAATATGTAATCGAATCTGCCTTGATTAAGCAGATCTCGAGAGTTAAGAGAGATAGTTGAGGATTTTTTGGATCTGAAGGATCCTAAAGATTATTGAGTGAGGGATTTTAGGATCTAAACCTAATTCGGGTGTCAGAATCCTCATGTATAATTTGTAAGCCTACGAGCATGAGGAAGTGACCAAATTAGTGGAGAATTAGGCCAAGGTCAAGGAAGGGTTGATTATTGAAAATCGAACCATTAGAGGTTCATAGTATGAATCAAACATAGAAATGTTTTCTTTGTAAAACTATGTACATAAGTTCATTAATAGAATTTTGTGTCTATGACTCTCTGTGTAAATTTGGAATTCCTCCCATTGTTAAGTGTTCATGTGTTGAATGATTGAGGAACATATCATAATTTTATATTTGTTGCAGATACCAGATCCAATGTGATAAATCTTCATATCAAAGGAGAAATTGATTGAATCGATCATCGACCATCAATCATCACAGAGACGATGTCTCCAAGGTGATAATAGGATGGTTAAGTCCTTAGTTGAATCGATCAAAGTCGTGCAGGAGAAGAGATCAGCTTCGAGTCTGTATGCACAAGGTGAGTCAGGGTGAATCATGTCCATGTACAGTCAGGGTGAATAAGTTGAAATTACTTTGCAAATGGTAAATAATAGTTACCATCGAATCAAGGGAAAGGATCAATCATGATCATTGAATTATAGTGCAAGGTTAAGTTGCATGATGAAGGACGAATGACTGGGATCATATCCGTAGCATAGGCTCACACAGATCGATGGTGGAAGTCAATTCATTGATCGAAGTCTGATACTCCGAGGAGAAGAATACTCTAATGATTATCAGAGTCTAAATCATCGGAGAATGAAGTGGAGGAGAACTTCGAAGAGAGAAGTCTGATCAATGGTTATGATCGGTCAGAGGAATAAATCAACGATGGCATAATCCAAGTGAATGAGAGCCATCAAATCCAATTGTTAAGCCGAGGATAATTCTAACTATCTGTTCAACTCATGATTAAGTCACCATCGTTGGATGGAAGTTCCATGTGCAGGTGTTATAGCAAGATTTGTCTCACCCTGTGCAATCTTTCACACATGACCTTTTTCCATTTCCCTATGCAGACTTGAAGTCTCTTTTTGCAAATCCCAGAGCTAAAAAAGTGATTTTTCCACATATACGCACCCTGCCTATATTACAGCATGCGTATACGCAGGTTGCACCACTATAGCCTGCGTACATCGGGAATTGTGCCCAAAATTAAAAAATGGTGTCGGGTTTCCATGTCACATCACGATATCAATGATCCTTGGCCTTCCATATACTGGAAACATTTCGACTCGGCCCTTTAGTTCTGCTTGAAGGCTATAAATGGGCCAAATCCAAGCTATGGAAAAGAGGAGAAAGAATTCAACTTTGAGAGCAAAGTTACTCTGGAGAAATTATTCACTTCACATTGAGTCTGCATCCCTTTGTCCTTTAAGTCTAAACACATTATTCAGCCCCCAAGCTCTTTCCTTATTGATTGAGAACTTCATTGTCTCTCTTATATGATCTTGCCTTTGGTGGAGGATTGAAGTGGTGGAGGCCCATCTGGAAGGAACTTAGTTTCTCGGTTCAGAACCATGCCGACGCGGAAGTTTGTAACTCATTCACTTATGTTAATTATATCTTAATAGAAATACTATTTTCTCGTCCAATTAATATCTTGCAAATATTTGAATTATTATTCCATGGGAGTATTTTTTATGAATGTTGATGGATTATGCTATTGAATTTGATAACATTATATATTATCACCATATGCTTGTGTTGCTTGGTTGTTGAGGAATAGTTGCAGGCATATTGCTTTGGGTCAAGTGCTCAATGGTATACTTCATCGAACATCTGGACAAGGTAGGACTCTTATCTTGTGTTGTTAGCATATTTGTTTATATAGCATACTTGATATTAGAGTTAATTTTTGCATTCATTTCCATCTATTGTGGTTTACCCCTAGCCATAGAGAGATTTTTCTCGTAACAGAATTGACGACCATACTAGGGATTGACTCTTCTTTTTTGGGGTTTGAAGTGTTTTTCTCCTTAGATTGCTCTCGTTCATATTGAGTTTCTTGTTGTATGATTGCTTGACAACCTTTGTTCACTCTGGGTCTGAGTTTCTTAGCCTTCTCCTTAGCCTAACTATGTTTTAACACATATACGTGGGTTTTTGTTTAACAGTTGCGTACATACTCGTGTTGTACATCTGCAAGCTGCGTACATATGCACTTTTCCCTTGAACAGTTGCATACATCAAACTTTATTGCTTGTTTGTTGGGTTTGATGGTTGCTTGGTAGGTTTTGATGGTTGTTGATTTTTCTTGGGTCTCTGTGGTGACTGTTAAGTGTTTGTGGAATGACAGGAAACCTATCTTTGGTTGAACTTTTGGGTGGTGCCTTTCTCATCATCTTTTCATTTTGATTGTCCTTGCACCTTGGGTTGGGATTTTTTCTCCTTGATATCTTACTTGGGTTGTCTTTGTCTATACACAGTAGAGTTTTTATATCAAGTTGTTGTTCAGTACTTGCATTTTCATTCTCTTATATTGAAAATACAAAAATATTAGGAATTTTACATTGATTGGCATTTTGATCTCTTGAGTCTTTGTCATTTATCTTAGTGCATGTAAAGAAAGATTGCATTTTATTTAGAATTGCATAATTGAATTGAAAATTGCATTTTTGAAAAACATATCATTTATTGGAAATTGAAGTTAGGACTTTGCATTGTATTCATATTCATTGATTTTACTTGCTGAGTCATAACATCACTAGTTTTACAACTAAACCTTTTGAGTAAGCAAGGCCATTAAAATTAACACTATAATTTAAAATTGATTAGTAATGATTTTATTTTCTAGGGTGCACAAACTAGCTTAGGATTTAGAGCCTTGGAATAGGATTGTGTGAGTAAACTTCTCCAGGGATATTAAATCAACATATGTGTCTCACAGAAGGAGTGGAGAAATCCATTATATAATCGGTAATATCAGGAGGCTCCACTTACACCATATTTAAGCACGAGGTCACGTCAGTTTGGTTGAAGGGATATCCCCCTGATACCTTCTTAGCATCAGATATATTTATGGGGATATATTCATATATGGGTATCTTGCTAGTGCCCTTACCTCCATGAGAGGTGGTGTTTTCAAGGTTTTGGGCTTTGCTACCCTACTCATATGGTGGACCTGACGTACAACTGTTCGAATGTGCATCGGTTATACCATGGTTGCTTAGTTGCTTGACTTAGGTACCACATAGGTTACTTGCAGGTGTTATTCTACAGGTACCTTGGGTTAGATAAGGGTCAGACAACACACAACCTTTATGGAGGATTACCTCTTCGGGGGGAATCTGACTGACTGGTTGTTAAGACCATGAGGGCCCTTATAACTAATTTTGTTTCCTCCAATATTTAGCAGCGAAGTCTCAAGCCCCTCTTGGGTGAGGCATACCTACTTTAGAGAGGGAGGTCCATTTCAGCCACTTTATATTGTTTGTGTGCATATTGTCCATTTGATTATTATTGGTGTGATCTTTGATTACTAGTTGGCCTTAGGATTTGTTTTTTATATCTTGAATATTTTTTCATCGTGGAGCCAGACCAGCTTCCCTGTAGGTATCACTACTTGCTACAGTTACCACCGCATTTTGAGTCTTTTCCTTCTAAAAGTCATAGAGTTATTAAACGCGGTACACACAGCTCCACTTATCATACTTGTGATTCTATAGGGATGAGTACTAGACTAAGTCATCAAGATACTGGGAGCCCTTCGACTCCCACACCTACTATAGTTAATGTTACCTCTTCGACTCCTGCAACCACAATGGTTGTAGTGCCAGAGGCACCTATTATCATTGTTGCCCGTCCTATAGTGAATACTATACCTATAGCCACAAACCCTTTTGGGTCTCTTGGCCATTCACTGGGCTATAATGTTCAGTCCATCTCGGTGGCCTCTAGTCATTTTTCCTATGGTATGTTGAATTTTACATTGCATTTTTCAAACTCCATCCCAGTCGTTGTCCCTAATGATAGCATTGGACTTGGGGGCACAACTCCTCCTTATACTCCATTCTCGTTTTGTGGCACTCATGTCTCTCAAATGACTCCTACCGTGGGAGGTTTTCCTCCTTTTAATCTTGGGTCTAATTATGTTGCTTCTGGATGGAGTAACCAACCTGGCGGACAATATTTTCCTCAAGTTTCATCCTTTACACTCACCTCCTCGGTGTTGATTTTGACCAACACGTTTGGCGTGATGAATCCACCTTTATCCTCCGGATTCACACCCGGAGGAGGTCAATTTCACACCTTGGGCAACCCCCAACTGAGGTCCACTATGGCTGGGGGCAGTTTTTATAACCCTCATAAGAACATTCCGACTGGAATGATTCCCAACCAACCCCTTATGAATCATCCTGGAGGAGGGTCTTACAATCCTGGACATGGCCATGGTGCTTACCAGAACCCTGAATGGGCTGCGATTCCCCCACCACAATCTTTCCAGGGAGCTTGGGGCTAGATGTCGCAACCCCGTCTCCCTTTTATGGCCACGCTCAATCTGCCAAACTTGCCTAAGTTGATGAACGACCCTGTGTGTCATGATCCTACATGGCCCCCCATTCCCACCAAGCTTCCTTCAGATATTCCAAAATTCGAAGGCAAGAATGGAGAGGATCCTGGCGATCACGTTACCACCTTTCACCTATGGTGCTCTTCGAATTCCCTTAACAACGATTCCATTCAGTTAATATTTTTTCAACGCACCCTCACGGGGGTTTCCACGAAATGGTATATAGAGCTACATAGGGGGGCATACAGGACCTTTAGTCAGATGGTTTTAGTCTTCCTTAACCACTTCCAATTTCCAATTCGTTACAATGTTGTCCTAGAACTTATATAGACATTAATCCAGGACAAAGTCACTCACATCTTGGATCACATCTAGGAGTGGCGTAGATGAATGAGGTTGATTAAGACCTGCATACCCCCGAAATTCCTGCTAGAGTGGTTCCTTAAATCTCTACATCCTCCTATTTCAAAGGATGTTTCTACATCCGAGGTTACACATGAGGAAGAAGCGATTTTCAAAGCCCAATAGTTAGATCTTATATATGCTCAGTATGGGATGTTATACGAGATTCTTCCTGACGCACTGAGGTCAAACTACGATGCTAGACAAAATCTTGGGCCCCATGACGATGGCATTGTAGGCTCCGCCAATGTGAAATATGCAAAATCGGTGACAAGCCATTTGAAAGAGTTGTCTCTAAACCAGTCTGCACGAGGGCCAGCTTCATCTATGTCTTTCAATCCTACTCAATCGACAAATGTGCATTCTGTGCAATTGTCGACCGACTCAAATGGTAACCAGCAACCAAGCGGGAATAAGAAGAAGGGAAGTAATAATAATCATAAGGGTGGGAATAATAATAAACCCAAGGACAATGGTAATAATGAGAATACGAATAATAATGTTGGTGAGGGAAAGAAAGAAAGGCGTAAGATGAAATATACCTGTAATATTTGTACAGACGATCACCTTACTCATTTATGCCCCAAACTTGCAGAAGCTGCGAGGCTCTTATCTCGACCTCCCTCCATGCTGATGAATCTGTTTCCACATAACCAACACATGGCCTCGAGCTCCTCAATTGTCGAAAATGTGATGAGTGGGACTCAAAATCCACTGGCACAAGACGGTGACCATTTATGAATCAATATGGTCAAATATGAGGTTAATGTAGCGACCCAATCTTGTGATTACAGTTCTCCACAAACTGTACCTAGTCTAGAGTCTCCTCCTCCCCCAGAGATGCCACTACAGATTGAAAAACTAGAGCCACTACCTCGTATTCCGAAAGGAGTACTCAAGCGCTCTACCCACAATCCTAATGCTAGAGTTGCCCAGAATTACTCTATTGTTGAGGACCTGGGTCAAACCCCTTGTGCGATGTCGACTTTGGAGGTACTTCAGTTGTTTCCTTCACACAGGAATGCCTTGATATCTGTGTTAGGAGCTCTAGATCCTAGTGGCTTGAAAGTTATCAAGTTTGACGGTACAGATGTGAAGCCTTGCTTGCCTTACCATGTGGCATTCCAAATCCACGTGAGTTACTCGAAGTATACCATCAAGTGTATTATTGTTGATGAAGGCATTGCAACATGTGTGATGTCCCTAGTCTATTGGAAATCCCTCAGCTCTCCGACTCTCTCTCAGTCTCCAACCATGTTGACTACTTTTGAGGGTCGTTCCTTCCACCCTCACAGTATTCTTCAGGCCTTTCCATTCCAGTTAGGTGGGAAGATGGTAGAGGTGGATGTCGAGGTGGTTGATATGCCCCTCAATTATAACTTGTTACTAGGATGCAACTGGAGTTATGCTATGACTACCATCGTATCGTCTGTCTTCCGTACTCTTTGTTTTCCTCATGATGGGAAGATCGTGACGATCGACCAGTTTTCCTTTACGTATGCTAGCCTCAGTGCATCTGTTGGACCGTCAATTCCCATGGTTGACAATTATCAGCTGACAACTGAGAATATCGGTTTCATAATGTATTCATCCCTTATGGGTATCTTCGACTTCATGGCACCGATTCACCATATTTACGCCATCTCCAGTAGGATCGATTCGTCAGAGAGGTATGTTCCTTTCCACACTTCCTATTTTAATGATCCTTGGACCCTACCTTCCTCAACTGTGTCTTGTGAAGGTCAGTCACATGCTAGAATGGTCATGCCACTATCAGCAGTAGAGATAACATATCAAGTTCTTCTTGACTCTTTCGTCGATCCCAATCCTACTACCTCGCAGACGGACGAGGAGGATCTTGTTCTTGAGCCCATGTGGGCCACTTTGTTGTCTTGTTCACATGACTCCCTCAATGAGACTTTTCCCTTGAATGAAGCTACCATCGAGGCCATGAATGGTTCTAACAAACCTTGGGATGATATGCATCATCGCTCTTATTTTCTCCCAGAGCTTGCTAGAATCGAACAAGATGACTTTCGATCTACTCTGAGTGAGATAGTCAGTCACTTCGTAGTTCTGCTTGATACGCACAGCATTTATGCCAAAGGAAATATGGTGAGTATATCACCTACCATCACGATCGATATCTCTCATACCCCTAGCAAGATTGAAAATGTACACATTGGTGCGGATTGTTCACCAGAAGAAATCCTGATCTACACCAAACTCTTCAAGGAATTCTGAGATGTATTTTCTTGGTCATATGAAGATATGTCAGGAATCGACCCTTGAATTGTCAAACATGAGATTAAAACTTACCTGGATGCTAAGCCTGTTCGAAAACATCTTAGAACTGTCAATCCCTGAAAGGCCCTTGCTATTAAGGCAAAGGTAGAGAAACGGCTTAATGTTGGCTTCATCTACCTTGTTCCCTTGACTCAATGGGTATCCAATATCATTCCTATGAATAAGAAGCAAGGAACCATATGTGTATGCATGGATTTTCGTGACCTGAACAAGGATTGTCCTAAGGACAACTTCCCGACACCTTTCATCAATCAGATCCTCGACGAGTGTGTAGGAAGAGAAGTTTTTCTTTCATGGACAGATTTTCAGGGTATAAACAAATTCAAATTAAACCCGAGGATCAACATAAGACAACATTTATTTGTCCTTGGGGTAATTTTTCATACCGAAAGATGCCTTTTGACCCTAAAAACGTCGGAGCAACCTTCCAACGTGCTATGACCTTCGCATTCCACAATCTTAAGCATATAGTCGAAGCTTATCTTGACGATCTTGCTGCTCACTCTTACAAAAGAGTGGATCACCCTAAGCACCTTCGACTAGTTTTTGAAAGATGTTGTCATTATCGCATACGATTGAACCCTCATAAATGCATATTTTGCATTAGGTCATGACATCTTCTAGGATTTTTAGTCTATGGGACTGGGATCATGGTAGATCCATTAAAGGTTGAGGCAATACTTTGATTGCCTACCCCGCACACTATTCAACAACTTCAAGGTTTACAGGGGAAACCTAAATTTTTACATCGGTTTATAGTGAACTATGCCAACATTACTAAGGGTTTCATGCATCTTTTGAAGAAGGACACCCCTTTTATCTGGGATGTGTGAGTCGAGGAATCCTTTGATGCTTTGAAGAAAGCCTTGGTATCAACACCTTTGTTGAAGTATCCTAACTATAGTAGAGATTACTTTATTTATGTCGCCACGTCCAAAGAGACGATTGGTATGGTATTGGTTCAGGAGGATGATGAGCTCCACGAGCACGTCATTTACTATCTTGGTCGAAACTTAGTCGGTCCTGAGCTCAAATATTCTCACATTGAAAAGATAGCTTTGGTTGTCGTTCATACAGTCCAATGATTACGCCATTATATATTTCTATGAAAAACTATTATGGTTGTCAATGTCAATCCATTTCAATACGTCCTTACCATGCATGTCATAGGGGGAAAATACAATAAATGGATTGTCATTTTACAAGAATTCGATCTCGATTTCGCTTCTGCGAAATCCAAGAAATCACTAGTCTTTGCATAGTTAATATCTAACTTCCCACGATTGGATGAGAATGTTATTCATGTTGATTCTTTTGTGGATGAACCCATTTTCCTTGTCTCATCCTCCGACCCCTAGTATGGAGACATTGTTCTATATCTTCAAACTTTCAAGTTCCCTCGGCATCTCTCGCGAGATGACTGATGACGTATACGATACCAAGCTAAGAATTACCTTATCATCGACGACACTCTGTATTGTCGAGGAATAGAAAATATCTTGCGTCATTGTTTAACTCGCAAAGAATCTGAGCCAGTTCTAAATGATTGCCACAGTGGGGCTTGTGGTGGTCATCTATCTGGGCTTGCGACAACCCAGAAAAATTTTTGAGCCGATTATTTTTTGTCATCTATCTTTAAAGATTGCATTGAAGCAGTTAAGAAGTGCCACCCCTGCTAAGTGTTCACTCAGAAAATGCTCTCACATCTAGCCCCTCTCCATCCAGTCATTACCGTCGGTCCCTTCACCAAGTGAGGGGTGGATTTTTTGGATTGCAACCCAACTTCGGCTAGGGGGCATCAACACATTATCGTGGTCGTAGACTACTTTACTAAGTGGGTTGAGGCCATGCCTATAGTTAAATCCAATGAGAAGATTGTTGCCTTCTTTGTATTCAATCAAATTATCGCTAGGTTCAGAATCCTAAGTGAGATTGTCACTGATCATGGAAATCACTTTTATAATGAAATGATGGAAGAAATAGTAGATAAACTTTGGTTTAAGCATGGTCATTCTTCCCCTTAATACCCCCAGTCAAATGGACAGGTAGAGGCCGTAAACAAGTCTCTCAAGACCATTTTGCAGAAAGATTCCATCCAGAGCAAATATGACTGGCATATCATGCTATATCTCGCACTTTGGGCATACCGAACCTCGATCAAGACTACCACTAGATTTTCTCCTTTCCAGTTAGTACATGATGTGGAGTTGATATTACCTATTGAATGTGAAATCCCTTTTATTATATTGGCAGTTGCACTCCTACCTGACACTTCTGATCTCGAACGATGCCTCGTACACCTAGAGAGCCTTGATGAGCAGCGTCGAGATGCCTCTATGACTATCTAAGTGAATAAAAGACGTGTCAAGATCCAATATGATAAGTCGGTATGTCCTCGGTTGTACATTGAGGGTGACTTGGTCCTTTTATATGATCAAGCCAAAGAACCACTAGGGGCAGGCAAGTTCAAACCCATGTGGCACGGTCTCTATATCATGCGACATGTCATGGAAAAAGGAGCCTGTGAATTAGAATATTATGAAGGGAACATGTTGGTTGAGCCCAGGAATGGGCTCTACTTGAAAAGATATTACGCTTGAGCCCCAATCTTGGGTGTAACTCTTTGTATACTAATGTAATTTAGTGTATATATATTTTCCCTTTATTTTTTGTCTTCGGCTTGCTTATCAAGTTTTCCCTTGGTTGGCAGATGTCAACGGAGTCTTCGGCCTACTTAGGATTTGTAGACAGAGCCAGTCATCATACACGGAACTTGGCTTCCGTCACTTGGGTTTTTTACTCACCCGAGGGTCTACTGGTATCTTCAAGTGGTGTATGCCTAGGGCCATCCACGAATAATGTGGCTGAATATAGTGTCATTATAGAACTTTTGCACGATGCCATTTTGCATGGTATTCGCTCTTTGGAGGTTCGTCTAGATTCCCAGTTAGTAGTACGTTAGTTGAATGACAGTTACCATGTGTGTGACCCTACATTACTCCGACGATTCCTATGGGTACGCCTTTTAGAATGAAAGTTTGATTTTATTACTTATCATCACATACCTAGGAGTTCTAATTATGCATCTTATACATATGCTAATTTCATTTTAGATTGGCATTTGTCACATAACTAAAGCAAATAAAACATTCTCATCAATGTACACATTGTAACATAAGTAAAGGCCAAGAACCATGTTTTTATATATATTTCAAAATATATGATGTTTATAGTACTAAATTGGGGCTAACACCCTCAATACACATAAATAGTCAATAACACAATCGTCATGGCATCTATGCTTGTGGCACTGGATGTGTGTCATGATAGTAAAATACGGCGTTTGCGAGACGTCGAAAGAGTCGCACCCAAGCTTTGGGCACGCCTACCAACTACAGCTGCATAGCCTCCGGTAGATCCTCCACCTAAACCATCGAAATCCTTTGTGTCAAACGAGACAAGTTTCCCTGTACGTTTTGAAGGACTCTCTCTACTTCTCCTCCCGTTGCCTCATCTCCCCGGTGCCTCCGATGATGTCGTGGAAGCTTGTACAACCGTCATGGACCTACGCCTGCATCACATACGTGTCTAAATAGTACTTAAACATCATCCAAAAATATATTTTTTTTTCCTATACAAAAATACAAAAAAATGAAATATTTAAAAAACTTTGACATACCTATGTCCCCGTAAGCAGTCCCTGGTGGTAATAACATGTTAATGTCCCCTCTGAATTCGATCCCTGCATAGGGGTAGTCATCAAGAGCAATGAACTGTCGTCTCCACCAGTAAAAGAAATCATCATTGTAGGGTGTGAGCACCCTACCTCCCCCCTGTCATCTCATCACCTCGGTCCACCGTGCCATGGCTGGATCGTGAGGTCCTTGCAGAATGATCTCAACTCTAGGTCCCAAACCTAGAACCCACTCGAAGAAAACGCTACACAAGATGGAAGCGAACCCGAAGTTCCTCTTACTACCATGTTTTCATTTTGTCAATTAGCTCTTCATGTTAGCCAGTAGTGAGGTGCACCATTCGTACACCGTGGATCTCAAGCACTCTACGGAGTATAACATAAGAAACCTCAATGCCTAGTGCAACGAGGCCAATCATGTGATCTGTGTCAAAACGAGGACAACAATCTTGAGGCTTAGATTGTTTATCACTCGGATGGGGAGTTGACTCCCGACCTTCTCAATCTCTGCAATGCAATGAGAATCTTTGTATTCTTCTATATTCATATCGCTCCCAACTCCCTGGGCTTTGAGGTTGACCACCTCACCCCGACGCGATAACCCCGTCAAGAAATAATTATCCTCGACTTCAATCCTTAATGGTTGCCAATCAAGGTTGAAGCTCTCACTATCTAGATCACAGTAATCCACGAGCAACTGTAACAATCTCACTTGGGCCCTCATCCCTTTTAGAGCCCAAAAATTATATAACCCACATCTTTTCAAGGCCATTCGGGCCCCCAGATCTCTTTCCACAGCAGCATCTCCCTCCCCGTGTTCCCTTTCCCTCCACTCTAGCACCATCCCGCAAGAGAAAAATCATTTTTTGAGTTAGCATTCACTAAAAAACATAGTTTATGGAAATATACACGGGCTGCAGCATTTACAGTTGCGTATAGGACTGATTATACGTTGGCTATCTTTTAGACAGTCGCGTATAATCACGCATATACGCGGCCCGATGAACGGTAGCCCGCGTACACCTAAACTTCTAATTTGTGCCCTAAATAACTTAAAAAATGAGACCTAAATACAAAATGTAATACAGTAAAAAGAAAGAGGAGGAAAGGATGAATTACCTGGTCCAAGCGGTCATTAATTCCGCCACTCGTAGCTCCCGCAATCACCAGTTGAAGATCGGAGGTAATTTGGTCCAAAATCCATTATTTGGGTAAAAAAAGTAAAATGGTATAGTAAATTTGTTTTTTTTACTATTTATAGCAAATTTTTACCCACTTTGCATAGTTTCGGATAATATTTTTGCCTAATGGACTAATTCAACAATGTATTGAGTTGGTTTTTGTAGTTTTGTCCAGGGATTCTTGCGGTTTTCAACATTATGTCGACCGTTCGTAACTTAGGACTGGTATTTTCACAACCCAACATATAGGATAGGTATCCATTCCATCATGCACACTTGCATCGTCCTATAACTATTACTCATATGCCTTAGGTACAAACCCATTTTTTAGCGACACAAAACTTTATATCTACTACTAGAAGTGTCATTATCAAATGGTAGAGACTTACCAAACATGGGTACCCTAGTTAGACCCTCTACTTCATTGGATGCCCATGCAGAGATTTTTTCCTTAGGACCGGGAGTCCCTTATAGCTAATACATGACTTTATGTTGAACCTCATTTCTCACTTATAAACATGTAGACCTATACCTAGAGGACTCCAAGTGAGTTTGATTTAAGTTCTTTTCCAACTCATTTTCAAAAACCGAAAAGACTGTCGAGTGAACTTGTCTCTTTCACACTTGTAAATTGGATTTGAAAGGACATTTGTTTGGTACAAGTTTATCCCTTTTTCAAACCAAGTAGACTAATATTATGAAAAATGACATTTTTTGGCGTTAAGTTGTGATTGCATCTCATGCCCTTGCTTGTATTATTGAGCCTATCGTCAGTTCTCTCTTTGCGTTATAAATCATTTTCCTCGGAAGTTTTGCATCCTCAACCAAGTAGAGCCTTGTTTATATCCTTTGTAGCTTGACACCCTATACCCAAGAGGGAACATTCCCCTGAGTGTCCATCTCCCGCATTCACCTCCTTACATTGAACATAGGTATGTTCCACTACTAGAACTAGTTTTGCTTACTTGCGACACTTGTTTCCTCCTCTATATCATAGCATTCATTTGACTATGACAAAACAAAAAAAGGCAGGCGAGAAGGGAGTATTATCTTATATTGGCAGCAGTCGTGTTTCCTTTTAATAGAGCACAAAATTTTTGAGTCCACTTGTCATCATAATTTTGGGTTTAGCATGACCTTAGGAAGTTGAGCTCATTACAGAGAGTTTACTCCCCTGACTGGTAACTCTTCCAGTCCCTATGGAGAGTTTGATTGATGCCTCCTACATCTCATGGTTTCATCATTGAATCTATGTTGCCAGAGTCTTCCATATGTCTCATGCTCTTGTTCAAAGGATGTTTATCAACCAGTGTCAGTCATTCCTCAAAACTCTTGACTTTGCATGTCAGTTATACCCTCAGTTTGTCTCAGAATCACATGAATTTGTAGTCATGTTGCGCACCCTGGTCCTACTTTCTTCATTGGTAGGTAACCTTGAACCGAGCAGTCGAAATTGCATCATTGGTCATTGACTGGGTCATTTCCCTTGTGTTCAATGGCAAGACATATATTCACACATTGGGATTTGTGCAATGTCTTGGATGCCATTAGCCTTATTGGTGGTTTCCTCACCTTTGTCAGTAGTTTTCCTCACTGGATTCTATTCAGAGGGTATTTTTCATGTACCGCTTGCACCTGGCACACGCGAAAGATGCACAGGGTCATTGGTTCATGAACATGTTCTTCGTCTGATTTCCTCCAAATCATTAAGCTCCTGCTTTGTACCTCATGATGAATGATGAGAGATTCCTTAATGCTCTCCTTTCAGCAAGTCTCCTTCCATCGACTTCAACTCATCTATTCTAGAGACGAGACCTAGAGTCCTATGAGTACCTAGAAGCTTGCAGTCATTAGTGGCAAGTTCTCTCGCCATCGACAGTTGGGAATACATCAATGTCTCTTGATCGATGGATTCTTCAAGTGTTCGACCCCGACTCCTTTATTCACACTTGTAAGAATGTACTCGGTACCTTGATACCTACTTTCATCATCGGTAGGTTGTCTCATGTTTGTTAACAGTATACCTCAATGATCATTAATCAAACGAAGTCTCAATGTGTTCGACCTCAACTCCTTTATTCACATAATGTAGACTTGCACCTTTGGCAGATTGTGTAGAAGACTTGAAGACATCAGTTTATAGTTGCAGCTTTCCTGAGTTGTTGCTACCTTTTTATTGGACCAGTACCTATGTGACTTCAGTAATCATGGGAGATCAGATTGTATTCCATTGTATACAGATGTCTTTAGATTTATTTTGAGATTGGTTTTACTGGGCCTTGTTTGTGACTATGACAGCCTTTGGAATGTAACCACATTTGTATATGCCTATTCATGGCCATGGGCAGTTGTTTGGTATATTTTCACATGGATCTACAGTGTAATTCAAATTGGCATCCATGTATGCAAAGTCAATACAGATTGTAATGAGCAACTAATTCTTCCAGCTCGATCCCCATTACTCCACTTCTGGGTCTTATAATGTATTTCGACCATCACAGATACTCCTCTAACCTCACACATTAGGGGGCATATGTTGTAGAAAGATTTGCCTCACCCTATGTAATCTTGCACAGAGGGCCTTTTTCCATTTCCTTGTGCAAACTTGAAGTCCCTTTTTGCAAATCCTAAAGCTAAAAACATGATTTTTCCACATATACGCGCATGCCTATATTACAACATGTGTATACGCATGTTGCACCACTACAGCCTGTGCACATCGGTAATTGTGCCCAAAATTAAAAAATGGTGTCAGGTTTCCATGTCACATCATAAGATCAATGTCCTTGGCCTTCCATATACTAGAAACATTTTAAATCGGCCCTTCAGTTCCACTTCAAGGCTATAAATGGGCCAAATCTGAGCTATGTAAAAGAGGAGAAAGAATTCAATTTTGAGAGAAAAGTTACTCTGGAGAAATTATTCACTTCGCATTGAGTCTACATCCGTTTGTCCTTTAAGTCTGAATACATTGTTCAACCCCCAATCTCTTCCCTTATTGATTGAGAACTTCATTGTCTCTCTTATTTGATATTTCCTTTGGTGGAGGATTGAAGTGGTGGAGGCCCAACAAGAAGGAACTTAGTTTTTTTTCTTCGGAACCGTCCCGACACAGAAGTTTGTAACTCATTCACTTATGTTGATTATATCTTAATAGAAATACTCTTTTCTCATCCAATTAATATCTTGCAAATATTTGAATTATTATTCCATGGGCGTATTTGTTATGAATGTTGATGGATTATGCTATTGAATGTGTTAACATTATATATTATCACCATATGCTTGTGTTGCTTGGTTGTTGAGGACTAGTTGCAGGTATATTGCTTTGGGTCAAGTGCTCAACGGTGGACTTCATCAAACGTCTGGATGAGGTAGGCCTCTTATCTTGTCTTGTTAGAATATTTTTTTATATAGCATACTTGAGATTAGAGTTTATTTCTGTAGTCATTTTCGTCTGTTGTGGTTTACCCCTAGCCATAGAGAGATTTTCCTCGTAACAGCGGGAACCACCGGATCAAGGACTAAATATTGATCATTGATCAACAAAGGATCAACAATCCACGTTGATGGCACACCTCAAGTGCCTCATGGATTAATGGGAGGTTAACCCGCACTAGTGGTATTGTAGACCTCACTCTAGAGATGGGTGGAATCATCAATGGTAGCAATGTTCAAAGTCTGAAGAAGTGGCACAGGTCCGTCAGAGTTTGAGTTTCGTAGTATTGTAGTATTCTTCTATCGAGACCTTTCGAAAAGAGGATTCTGATAGAAGAGTCTAGATGGAGTTGAATGTTTGGAGCAAATTTTAGCCTAGGCAAGTGAAACTCTAATGGAAAAGGTTCGATAGATAGAGGAGAGTTAATCCATTATGATGATAGTGATTGGTCCTGGATTGAGGTCATGTGGAAGGTTTTAGCACTTTAATTCTAGCACTTGGGTGCTAGCACTCAGACAAGGAGTTAACGAATGAGGGTTGGCCATGATTACAATGCTCGTTCTCATGAGAGATAAAGGATTGGTGCCTAGACAAAAGAAACGTTGGGATATTTTAACTCGTGTTTCGTGACCACTAAGATTGAGTGCCTCTATGCATTCACAAAGAGATTTGGAATACGGATAGCATGTGATGAATTTCATCGATTGGAGGGGAAAAATCTAGGTAAAGGAATTCGACATCGGTAAATGAATTTAGATGTGCAGGGTGTTGAATGCGTGGATAGAGTAATTATGATTCTCTGTGCCAGAGGAGATATTGAACCCACAATGAAGTGTTTGAGAGCAACGAGTGCATAACTGCCAGCAAAATTGAATTATTAAATCTATGCTATTGTGGGTTTAAGGCCGAGAGGTCATCATTTTTGGTATCAGAGCACAGTTTTTCTCTGCAATAGAAAGTGGAAATATGCAACAAAAAAAATTGCAGCAAGCAATGAATTTGATTTGATTCAAAGGGGAAAATGTATAGAGGAGTATATGAGAAACTACAGAAGCATTGTGGTAGGGAGTTGTCGATTCAAGTGTAATGAATGTGGAATTCAAGATCATGACATAGATCTTGCATGTATTAGTGATGTTTTATTAACTATGGTGAAGATATAATTTGTGATTGTGGGTAGCATAAGGAATTGATAGCAACCAATGCAGACGGAGGATCTATGATAGAGAGCATGTGGAACTCTTAGAGGATAAAGAGAAGCTTGTGGTTGAACCTTGCAGCAAGGGATGTTGTAAACACTTCCAATTGAGATTAGAAGTAAGTGAAGAAGACAAGTGGATATTCTCAAGGGACAGTGAGTAGGTGCATAAGCCAGAGAAGAGTAAGGAGTGCTCAAAAGGTTACGGTGGAGAGAACCAATGATACCAAAAGGACAAATCTCGGGAGGAATCTTGGTGAGGCATTGGGTAGCAGGTGAGGAGACTTGTTATAGAGGCTTGATGCAACTCACAGTGGACTAGGAGAAGTTCACAAGGGAGAAATGGAGATGACTACTGATAATTGTGACAACAGTTCTTAGAGAAGCCACAACAAAGGAAAGGAAAATGCCAAAGCAAATGACATAAAGAGGAGAATGAGTCAAGAGGATATTGATAGAGAAATAGTTGAGTTGAAGGCACAACTCGATAACATAAGATGGTTGTTATAGAGGAATATTGAGGAAAACCAGAGACAAGATGGAATGCGAAGAAGAAATTCAAGTGGCATGTGATGCAATTATTTGCAAAGAGCTTGAGGAAGAGCTTGAAGCACAGGTTGAGTGCTTGGATGAAGAAGGAGGAACTTAAAGGAATTGAGTTCAAATGGGGGTCACTGACAGAGGAAAATTTTAACTTATTTGAACCAGAGCAAGGATCATTCCTTGGAGAAGAGAATAAAGATATTGATGAGAGACTTATTGCAACTCTCATCGAATATGTGGAAATTTTATACTGGAATAAGGATGTGTTGAAAGAGGCATCAAATGAGGCTAGCAAGCCTTATGTTTTTAAAACTGATAATTTGTGTATGATTGTAGATTGTGCCAAGAAAGAAGCTGGACAGTCCTTTGAAACTATCATAAAGGTTGACAAAGGTAGAGATATGATTTCTAAAATCATATCAATAGAACATAATCAAAATTATGTTGTAAAGGAAGATGAGATGTTATCTCATAAAGGTAGTCAGGATGAAGACTACACACAACTTGTAACTCAAACTATTGAAGAAGCAAATGTTGGTGAAAGTCTTATGAAGTGATTAAACTAGCACAAGAATATGATGCTAAGAGAAACATATGAGAGACTTGGTGTTGCATTGGAGAAAAGAAAGATGATGCTAGAAGCATCATCAGAGACTCCAGGGTCTCATTGTTTTAAAACTGACTATTGGTGTGTGTTTGCAAGTGTTGAAGAAAGTGAAGGAATCCATAATCAAAGATATGTCATAAAGAAGAAAGAGACATCATTGTCTCATGAAGATAATCAGTACCTAGATCGCTTTTTATCAAGTGATGTAGATATGGAGGAGCATTTTGTTGCAGTAAACAAAGAAGAATTGGCTTATGAAGTCAGCCAAGGAAGGAATTTAGAAGTTGAAGGACAACACTCGGATATAGTGCTCACATATTTTGAAGGAGAGCTAAGGATGTGGAAGATTGGTTGATCAATCCAAGGATTGATAAAGAGTAACAGTTGCAAGCACAAAATTAAAGGGAATTCTCAAAACATCAACTGAAGGAGATGAAGATGAGAGTAACAATCCTAAAGATACAAATCAATTTTTCACAAAGAAGCAAAGAAATTGGGAGAGGCAACTGAGTGTTTCAAACACTTCTAAATGGAGTTATGAAGAAGAAGAAATGTAGTAGCCATGTATGCAAATAATTTGATAGCTTGGGAAACCTCCTTCCTTTGTGGATTTGGAAGGGAAATAATCGTTGTGAGGAAGAGAAAGGAAATAGTTGATACTAAAGAGCTTCAAATAATGAGCAAACATTGGAAATTTAAACATTTTCTTGTTCTAGTGCAAATCCTTTCGTTTTCTTTTCATGACCTTGTTTGCTTGATTACTATAGATGGTTTTCTTTGATTTTCATCACCTCACTTGTTTGATTAATTCTTTAGTCCTAATTCCTTGAGAAAATCTGAGCTTGTATTGCAGCTTTGTGTAGGATTTCTACTTGTTAAACTATTATGGCTACCAAACCCACAACCCAAAATTCTACAGTTGAGGAAGTTGCCTATTCTTATTTCATTACATGTCATAACAAAGAAGCACTGCAAATTTTCCAAACCCAAATACTCTCAAAGAGGAAGCTCATATCATCCTTTATTGTTTAAAACAAAACATAATATATGTTGCATTAGATATTTCCAATTTCAATTTATCTCTTTGACGAAATAGTTGATAAAGCTTTGGAAGCATGCAATCATAGTTCAACAAAAACAATAAAGTATTTGGGCTTGGTCACTCTATTGGACATCCATAGGATTTTCAAATCATCGGAGGATGATCTTGACATTATCTTGCTATTGAAATACAATGGCAAACATGTAAGTCCTTTGAAAATGTTGTTCACTTACATAAGTCTTTAACATGAGGGTTCTATAAGCTAGTTTCTAGAGAAATTCCTATGTCATTGTTGATGAAGCATTGAGCATACTATTCATGTGGAATCCCAATTCCAACAACAATGGAGAAAAAAGTCTTCCTTTGTTTGTTATCGCAATGGTAGAGACAAAATTCATGGATTGGGAAATTTTCTTACTTATCTAGCTACAAAACTCAACGATGATATCAAAATATGTTGACCAATACTTTGCAATGTCTTCAGTTGTGATGCCATTGGTTGCATCGACAAACGTGAGGTGTTTTATAGCCTATAGTGTGGGAGATCTTTATGTCATTGTGCATGGGTAACACTAATTAAATCAAATGAAAAGAGAAAAAGTTAACCTTTTATTTCTTTTAATTAGCGCAATGTTAAAAAACTTAGATACCATTCTTCTTACTACCATGTATCCATATTCAATTAGAGGAAATTTGGGGTTAAAATGAATCAAATTAGAAAAATCATTCTTATGGAGTTGAAAATTCAATAACCAATAGAATTTCAAAGAGTCAAGTCAATGATAGACGTTAAGTTGGACCTGTAAAAGTCAAGGATGATTGTGTGTCATGATTCTATTTGATAATACTTAATCATATATACACATCACCTTGGTTAAGATCTTGGTGAGATCATCTCATTATATGATGAATACCTTTGAAATATGAAATTTGGAATATTTGATATTATTAGTCCTTCCATTACTTATTTATTCTACTTCTATTATTATTATATATTAATCAAAATTTGCACTTTCACTATATATTAAATAGTAATAATAATAATATATTATTATAGTTTTATTATTACTTTTTATTGTGTGTGTACAAAAATCTAAACTTATCATTATTATATTTAACTCCCACCTCATAATTCTAGATTAATTTAACCTACATGGCAGTATGATGTGGCATGCAAGACTTATTATTTTATAATTACCTTAGGAGGCCCATTTTGGTACCAAATTTCCTATAATTAAATAACAATTATAAATAAACTGACATAGATCCTTGTTTTTTAAATACATCTTATATTTACAAAAAAATATTTACAATCAAAAAAGAAAAATGTGGAAGGGTATATACAATGAACTTCATAACCTATTCTTAAGAGCTACTATAGCATAATTAAAAGTAGAATAATCCATGTGATCCAAAGATTGGGCATCTTTGATCAAAGAACTCCCTTAGCCAAAAGTTGATGGTGTACCTCATCATTCCATAACACATTGAAAGAAGATAAAGAGATGATCTCTTGATTAAAAACAAACTTACATCTTATTTTCCATAACACAAATAACATTGAGATTCACAAGTAGTGTTAAAGCCCTAAAAAAGCACTGCATACAAAAGAACCATTATCGGAAAAAATATTGTGCCAATGCACCCTACCTTAAAGTAACACATCATGTTGAGCCTCAAATAAGCCCTAACATCACTTGGTGAACCAACACTCCCATAAAATGTGCTTGGCAATCTTCAAGCACTAACAAACTGAGAAAAGGCCATCTAAGAGACCACTCTTTGCAAACCTAACTTTGGAAGGAACACGGGGGATTCACCTTGTTGACTAATATCTTATCATATTCATTCATAAAGGGGGTTTTAAAACTGTGAAGAATGGATTCAATATATTGTAGGTATTGGGGGGGAGGGTAAGGGGTGTATAAAAAGGGGTGTCTGGTAAAAATAGGGGATATCTAGTAAAAACAAAGTTTTTTATTGGAAAGATAAATTGAGAGGGGGGGTTAAACAAAAATATTTTGGGAGGTATTTGTCAATATCTAGTGAAATTACAGGTATTCTTTAATATCCCACGAATGCACATGCTATGTCACAGGTTTAGTAAGTGGAGAACCCATGGGAAGGAATCCCATGATAAATGACCAACCACACAAAAACTTGCAACTTATAGGAAAATTGCACCATCCAAATGCTTTGAAGATTACAAACCCAATGTTCCGTGTTTTAAGAATTGGGGAAAGAATATGTCTTTGATGAAGCAAAAAAAAATTATTATAGGAGTCATACTAAAGAAGCAAGTGACCAAAGATTCACCTCAAGTCCCACAAAAATGGTTCAAGTATACCAATGTTCATCGTAAATAGCTCATACTCCAAAATAAGGGTTTGCAACTCCATGATTGAGGGGTGATCATAGATGAGGATACCATACTCTTGAGTAAGAGGGATCCAATCCTCCATCCATGAGTGTTAGGATTCCACAAATGCCACTAGAAAAATATGTCCTTTGCAGCTTAATCTACATACCTGGAATCGTGACATCTCTACAATGCAATCACCTTTATCCTTCCAACCCCAAATTGACCTACAAGAAATGTTCCAACCAACTCAACTACCCTCCCACTACCTATGGACTAGTCTTGTCATAGCTTTCCCAGTTGACCAAATTCTTCTGAGAATAAGCAAGCTCGAAACTTAGAAGAGATGACAAGTGGAAATTATATCACGTAAACCAAAAACACCATGAAATCTACCAATATGTTGTGTTGAAAGCATTTGATGTCGAAACAGAACCTATTGTTGACACTCGAAACTGAAATGGGTTGCAGCAGATCAATCCCGAGGCAACCTCGAACCACTTTGGATTAGAAGCTGCCCTCCTCCAACCCGAGAGGGATCTCTCGAAAAATGTCACAAAATGATCTTCAGTAAGCTTTAAAAAGGTGGGCAGATTTATGGGTAAATGATGGTCTTGGATTTTTAGAGTTTGGGGGTTAAACCAGGGAAATGGTCCATTGGGCATGGAGTCAAATGAAAACCGAATAAAGGGGATAATAGCAGCGATTAAATAGCTTGCGAAAGTGAGGCAAAGTAAGTCTATCTTTCAGTGCTTTGATAATCAGGTGTGGTAGCAGAAAAAAGGAAAGGAAAGGCCGATGTAGCAGAGAATATATGCAGAATTCTGGAAGTGTAGACTGGTCTTACACCCACTGATAGCTGGTGCAGAGGAAAGACAGCAAACAATTACAGAAAATCATAATCCATTCGCTATAGTAGTGGTCGTACTAAAGTATAACGAAGCACATCAGTTAGAAGAAAATGAAATGTAATACAGTCGTGATGGATTAAGGAAGAAATAAACAATATGGTAAAGACAATATCAACTGTGAAGGAACATATATAATGAAATCCAAACGGATTTAACACAGTTGAAAAGAAGAAGAACATGCTGAAAGAAATCGACTGTGATGAATCTCACAGTCACAAGTAAAAAATCATTTTTATTTCTCCAATCTCGCTTATAAAATAACTCAGCATTACAAAGAACCCCTCTTCACAGAGGTTTTCCCCCAACGCTGCACTCATGCGCCCCCTCTTTTGTTACATACATCAGTCTTTTTAAAAAAGAAAAAGAAAACTCTTTGTGTTCCAGGAATCTGAAACGGTTTGTCTTCCGGACTCCGCGACTGCCAGATGTTCTGCAGTTACAAACATTGGTGTGCGCTGGCAAAAACTCGTTCAGGTATAGAGGAAATGAATTAATAGAAAGCTCTAATGGATGTAAATCGATAAACATTTCCTCTTCATCTGCACTTATCTCTATCTCTTTAATATCAATGCCTTTGCCTTAACCGGGCTTTGCAAAGTCTACCAAAGAGAACTGCTCAATAAAATCTGCACTAGAAAATTCCCTCGAGGATAGAAACCAGACGCAACACAAGACCATATAAAATAGGTACCTCTGAGAAAGGAGGTTCATCTATCACAGGAAAACCATTGTGTTTACAGCGGTTCGGGACCTGCATAATGTTACCAACCTTTTCTATTCCAGAAAAGGTCACCAATGGACTTTTAACAACATCAACTGTAGTCAAATTCCGCAAATAAGGTTCGGCATGTGGGCCAAGGAATGGCAGGCCCTTTAGGTGAAGAATTTTCTCATAAACACCATTGTTAAATGCATCACCCATAGTCTTTGATATTAACAATACCAGCCAATCAGAGGTAGCATCAACAAATTATTCGTCAATTCCAATAGAACTACACAAAGTGAAACTATCGTCCTCATCGAACCCCCAAGGAAAGAAGTTGTCCCGAGCATAGCAAAAAGTCTTTGATTCAGGTCCGTGAATGATCCAAGCAACATGCCAACTAATCGACCATAAGAGGCACCAGTTAAAACAACAGGTACAAATAGACCTGATGGTACTGCAATCCCATATGAAAGATTGAAAGAAAATATACTGCTGAAAAGAATATAAGTATTGATGAGACATGAAACTCAGTTTTTGTGCCAGAACTGAAGAGATTTCGAATTGCATCATCACTCGTATTGAAAAACAAACTCGCCAGATCATTGTAATGACCAGGTGAATACTGGAATTTTTTTGAAATTCCCTGAACGGCCAATTGTAGGACATGTTTCATCCAATCCTTCAGGACAAGGGATACATTTTGCCAGCCATGGTAGTCCTCCCGAGCTGAATCGTGCAGAAAACGCATCATTTCCACGGGAGTTTTCATTCCATTATGCAGAAACGCTTCTGCCATCTTTCTGCTTGCCAGTCTGTGCCCCTGCAAATCTGTCCCTTAGTCTGCATGTCAATCTGTCCTGGGCAACGCTAGTGTCAGATCTGCTATCATTCCACCCGTTCTAATAAAAATAAAGTGGCTCAACCAAAAAACACTGAAATCGACAACTTCGCGGCGCATAAGTTTTCCTCTATACCAGTACACAAAAGGCACATAGCATCGTGCGATAAACTGACTTGTCCCCAGGGCCAACCCTGCGTACCATGACTGTTTCTTAATCTCCCCATGTGGACTTGCCTGTGTGAAGTCAAACAACTGAATAACTTTGTCCTAAGAGCAAAAGGCTGCTATGGTGCTATGATGCGTAAAACATTCTGAGGCCACTTGTCTTCCTTCATCCTGTGCTTTAGCATATTTACGTGAGATGGTCTGAAGGAGAACTTTTCTAGTGTAGAAACAAACAATCAGCAGGGGCTGCACACCGATTAACACAATAGCAAGTT
>JASDQU010372696.1:0-20311 GCA_032191745.1 Picea mariana
ACCTCATAACCCACTTTTGGGTTAAATGCCTAAGTCACTTTATGTCCCCTCAAAATCACCAAAAGTGTGATTTAATGTTCACTTTACCAAAAAGTGACATTTTGCACTTTAACCAAAGTCAAGTACAAAATAGAACATAAAGTACATAGGACAAAGAGCCAAATGTCTTTCCCACTGTGCTAAGAAGGGATAACACATGGGGAACACCTCCCAAGGTACACAAATCAACACTCATACTCTAGTATTTAGGAGATTGGTTCAAGAAAGAAGGCTACCGGAAAGGTATACTCCATCTAATTTCCGTTCAAATTTTACTTTGTCTATTACTGATGATGATCCTAGAATTGTCAGGGAGGCAGTGGATTTAGAGGATGAAAAACTCTGGAAAAAGGCCATGGATGAAGAAATGGCAGCCTTGGATAAGAATGAGGCTTGGGATCTAGTGGAGTTGTCGATTGGAAGAAAGGCCATTGGCAACAAATGGGTATTTAAAAAGAAGTTGAATGCAGAAGTCAAAGTGGACAAATACAAAGCTCGGTTAGTAGCAAAGGGTTATTCGTAGGTTGAGGGAATTGATTTTGGTGAGATTTTTTCTCTTGTTGCCAAGTTAACTTCTATAAGATTTCTGTTATGTTGCCAAGTTAACTTCTATAAGATTTCTGTTGTCTGTTGTTGCTGCATTTGATTTTGAAGTAGAACAGATGGATGTGAAGACAATATTCCTACATGGGGATCTGGAAGAAGAAATCTATATGAAGCAGCGAGAAGGCTTTGCTGTGAAGGGAAAGAAGGAGTTGGTATGCAAGATGAAAAAGTCCCTGTATCGTTTAAAACAATCACCAGGGATGTGGTATAAAAAATTTGATACTTATATGCTGGGACTTGGCTTCACAAGAAGCAAAGAGGATCACTGTGTGTATTTTAAATTAATTGGTGATCATTTGATTTATTTGGTCTTGTATGTGGATGACATGTTGCTGATAGGAAACAACAAGGAGATTATCCAGGTTGTGAAAACTCAGTTGTCCTCTAAATTTGACATGAAGGATCTTGGTGCTTAAAATTTCATTTTGGGCATGGAAATTAAAAGAGATCGGAAAAAGAGAAAACTCTGGTTAGATCAGAGAAAATATGTCGAGACAATATTGTAGAGGTTTAATGTGCAAGAATGTAAACCGGTCAAGGTCCCTATTCCTGTTGGTGCAAAGTTATCTACGGATCAGTGTCCCAAGACACAGGAAGAGGAGGAGGACATGTCTCGTGTTTCATATGCGAGTGCAGTTGGCAGTTTGATGTATGCAATGGTCTGTTCTAGACTAGACATTGCACATGCAGTGGGAGTTTTGAGCAGGTATATGCCAAAACCAGGGAAGGAGCATTGGACAAAAGTAAAAAGGGTTTTCAGGTATTTGCGTGGCACTGCTAGCTATGGATTGTGCTACCAAGGAAGACCGGGATTGGACAGAGTGTTGGACATACATGGATTTGTGGATGCAGACTGGGCTGGAGATCTGGATCGTAGGAGATCTACAAGTTGGTCTGTGTTTAACCTGTTTGGAGGAGCAATTAGTTGGATGAGCAAAAGACAGGCTGTAGTGGCACTTTCAACTACAAAAGATGAATTAATGGCAGCCACTCATGCAAGTAGGGAAACAATATGGTTACAAAGATTGTGTTCAGGTATTGGGTTGGAACAACAAGCTGTAAGGATAGATTGTGACAATCAGAGTGCAATTTTTCTGGCGAAGAACCCGACTTATCATTCAAAGACGAAGCATATTGATATTCAATATCACTTTGTGAGAGATATGGTTGAAGAAAAGAAAGTGTTGCTGATGAAGGTGGACACTTTGAAGAATGTTGCAGATTCATTAACAAAATTTGTGAGGACTGAGAAGTTCTCTTGGTGTAGAGGATCCATGGGCATTGTTGCCCTGGATTATTGACTATGTAACCCTGTAACCCCCTATTTGCAAAGAAAACAACAAGTGGGATAATGTTGGGTATGTGTTATATTCTTTGCATGACTAGTTTGAGTGTGTGCTACGTTGCGTTGGGTGCACAGGGGGGTTTGAGGAATTTGTTTTGCTTCGGGAAATCTGCTGCATTTTTGCCTCGTTTTTCGTGTCGCCTTGATTTGCGTGTCCATTGTTGGGTGGTTTTTCGGCACATGGTTTTTGTCGATGGTTTTCTATTTCCGGTTAAGGAATTAGGGTTGTTGACTAATCCAGATTATTGGGTTAGGGTTTTGGATGCCGCTGGCTCCTATATGTATATTGTATTGTAAACAATGTATCACTATGAATGAATATAGAATATGCTGGTTTTACCGGTTTAGGTTTCTAGGGGAAAAATCTTTGTGTAATGTGTGTATTTGCCATTGTATCTTTTCTGTTCTTTTATTGAAAATCTATTTGCAGTAAAATATTGTACAAGTTTAAAATCTACAGAGACCTTTGCTCCTGTAGCCAGATACTCCTCTATCTGAGTAGTACTTTCTATAGCTTCTGAGATTGGGTGGAGCATCCATCAGATGGATGTGAAGTCCGCCTTCCTCAATGGAGTCATTGAGGAAGAGGTCTACATCGAGCAACCACAGGGGTTTGATGTCCATGATAGAAAGACACATGTATATAGGATAAAGAAATCTCTGTATGGACTCAAACAAGCGCCCAGGGCTTGGTACTCCAGGATCGACAACTATCTAAAGAGCATGGGCTTCACCAAGAGTGAGGAAGACTCTAACTTGTATTTCTTACTAGTTGGATTTGAGGTTCTCATTGTGGTGCTTTATGTGGATGATCTCATTCTGACTGGTGCAGAGAGGTTGATTGTAGGATGCATGTCAGACTTGGCTTCGGAATTTGAGATGAAGGACATCGGGCTGATGCATTACTTTATGGGACTTGAGGTATGGCAGCGATCGAGCAAGATCTTCCTCAGACAGGGGAAGTACAGTTTAGAGATCCCGAAGAGATACGGGATGGAGGATAGCAGACCGATGACCACTCCAATGGTGACCAACCTGAGGATGATTGATTCTTCAACTTCAAATTTGGAAGACTCCAAATAGTATAGGGAGTTAATTGTCTCGTTGATGTATTTGGTCAATACTCGACCAAAGATATGCTTTGTTGTTAACACCTTGAGCTAGTTCATGGTGGAATCAAGGGAGGTTCATTGGGTTGCAGCAAAGCACCTGCTCAGATACTCGCAGGGCATAGTAGGATACAGATTGCAGTACCTTGGTGGAGATGGTGTAAGGTTGCAGGGCTACTCATATTCAGATTGGGCATGCAGTCATACAGATCGGAAGAACACCTCCAGGTGCTGCTTCAGCTTGGTGTCAGACTTCAGTACTGATTTCCTAGTTTAGCAGGAAGCAGGTCTCGGTAGCACTCAGTTTAGTTGAGGCCGAGTACATGGCAGCCAACTTAGCTAGTTGTGAAGCCATCTGGCTTCGCAAGCTGCTCATAGGACTATTAGATCAAGAGCTGGAATCTACTGCGATTCATTGTGACAACCAGAGTTGCGTGAAACTCTTGGAGAATCCAATGTTTCACGACAGGTCAAAGCACATTGAGATCATATACCATTTCATTAGAGAGGGTTCTAAAGGGAGCATTCAAGCTCCAATACTTTCCTACAGATGAGCAGTTGGCAGACATATTCACCAAGCCCTTGGTGAAGGGCAAGTTCGTCTTCTTTCATGACAAGCTCAGAGTGGTGGAGAATACCTTCCTCGCTAAGAGAGAGTGTTAGTGACTGAAGCTCAGACAAGTATTTCTGCAAGGGTGTCTACTTGTGGAAATCGTCATTTAATGTATCCTATGCTTTTTCTATTAGATTTTCCTGCACCTCAGGTCTGGTCTAAGGTCTAGTCTATTGTTTCCATAGTTATACACAAATTTACCCAATTTGAACTGTATACATAAACACACTGAGATGCCTAACTACATTAACACAACAAAAGATAAATTAGCAATTAGATCATACACAGGTACACATGAGTTTCACGCCCAAAATCAGTGTTCTTAGACCAAGAACCGATGGGCTCTCGTACTAGGGACAATGGCTCAATCTTACACAAGTAAAAATACCAAAAATTCACTTACAAAATATTGGAGAAACCCTCCTTGTTTTATGTGCCAATGCTGCACCAAAATATGCCCTTTAGGGTACTGTTGTAAAAGCCCTGTTGCCGTTCTTATACACACTTGCAAATGTGAGCTTAGTCCGGCTCACTTAGTGTGTCCTTGGAGGCACAATGCCTAGGTTCACAGCCCACGCTGTCACTTTGACCGGAACCTCTTCCGTCTAGGCTCACTCCTAGGGAAGCCAAGGGGGGTAGTCCCTAGTTTCTAGATTAGTTTTAGTGTTAAGTTCTAGGAGTTGATTTTAATTATTTACAAGGTTTGGGGGATTCTAATCCTAAGATGCACAAGCAACAATGCAAGGTGCAAGGGTTAGCATGTGAAGCAAGCCTTTTCCTAGCGCAACTAAGACTAGTGCCTAAGATTGGGCAAGGGGTCAACTAAAGTTAAAGAGGGTTTCTTTACAAGTATGATTACAAGCTTACTTACAAAAGAATAATCAAACTCAAAATAGATACAAGATAGAATGCTAGAGTACAACAACAAGCTAACCACTTTAATTATTTTGTGTTTGTGCAGGATATAAAGAGATTAAAACATCATATAACATTTACAAGATTATCATCAACATATCACCACATCAACAAAGAAGATTTAAAGATTTAAGCACAAGTGTTATGAAGATGACTCACTCTTAGTTATTAAACCCTCAAGGTATATATTAGATTAAGCCCAAGGTTGAGTTATTAAGCTTTCTTAAGATTGTTAAGTTTTATCAATCTTTTACCAAAGCCTCCTCCCCCTATTGCCAAATAACTGCTGGATGCTCAAGATAGTATAGCAACGAGGTTAACCCTAGCTTTCACAGTCAGTCCTAAGACAAGAGTACTCCCGGAGAGAACACATCCTGTGCGCCATGAGACAGTCCCCTGCCTACACCCTCTGTTGCATTCCTCAAGTCCCATTTAAATGGTGAAGATGGTGGTCTAAGGTACCCTAAAGAGTCTATTAAATTATTATATCAATTAGGTAGACTTTTATGAGTGTTTTAGAGTGTTTTAAGAGTTTTATGACACTTTTAAAATGTGAATTAGGGACTTGGCCGAAACTCACTTCAACCTTAAAGATGTGTTGATTAAGTTTATGAGATTAAGAGCATTAACACATATATGCTATGTGAGAGCATGTCACTTAGATGCACAAATAAATAGCTTGCAAAGTAAAGAAATAAAGTGCAAGGGCAAGAACAACTTGCCAACAAGATGAAAAGAGAAACACACTTATCTAATGATTAAGAGCATTAAGATATGAGCATTAAGTGTGAGAAAGAAAAATAAATTTAAGTGCTTGCCTACTTATCAACTCATCAATGAAATTATTTAGAGCATATGGCAAATGGCATTAAAGAGATCTATGCAATAAAGAAGAACACCATCCACTTATTGAAGCAACTAAACATTAAGGATTATAGATCTAAGCATGGCACATAAAGATAAACACTTGTAGTAAACTAAGCATGCATGAGATCTAGTTAAGTTGATTATGAGGCCCAATAGGCTTAAGCTAGAGAATTATTAAGTGTTAGATCTAGATCTAGAATATTTAGAGCATTAACCACTTAGATCTTCAACTACAAATTAAACCCCAACCCAACCTTTTGGGGTATTCCTCTCCCAAATAGGTAGGCAATTAATTAAGTTGCTTGATTAGAAAATATTTAGAAAAGAGAGAAAGGCAAGCAAACAAGAAAAGGAAGCAAGAGAGGGAAGCAAACCAAGAAGCAAACAAGCAAACCTTAAACCCACGTCCTAGGGTTTGGGAGATACCCTTTATCTCACAAACCCTCACGTCCTAGCTGAAAAGGGCAAAAAATTGTCAAATAAAACAAGATCTAGGCTAGATCTAAACTACCCAAGAGCTCACACGTGGGGGGAGGCCGTACCACTCCTCCTCCCACCACTATGAGCCACTACAAGCAAGAAGGAGAGAGAAAAAATTACAAAAATACTTAGAAATTGAAGAAGGAAGGTTGAGAAATAGCGACCAATCCCTTTGGGGGTCTTTGAGTGTTGTGTGGATGCCTTTGGGTAGCCAAAACCCCTCTCAACCAGGACTGAACCTGCAAAAACCAGCACGCTATGCTTGTTGGAAATGTTACACACAACCAAAAGAATGAAGAAAAACTTTTGCCTTTTTGTGGCAAAAATTTTCCTTGAAATTTTTTGGGAAAAAAATTTATATTATGATGACCATACAACTATATTATGCTAGCTGAAATATGGATTGCAAAGAAATATAAGGAGAAAGAGTAATAGAATAAGATTGCTTGGAGTGTATGAAAATCTCAAAGGGAGACTCTTCCAAGAGGCACCCTAATGAAACCCTTGAAGTTCAACCTGCAAAACTTAACACAATAGCATGTATACAATGGATAATATGGAGGGTTAAACTAATAAAGTGAAATACTTGCACCCTATCTAGCTAACCACATATATAGATCTACAAGACTACTCTTTGCAAGATCTACTCAAATAAAATATTTTACCTAAGATCCATTCATGCAACCACCATATCAAATTGAAACAAATTTACCTCATGTGTTTGTAAGAACCAAAATACTTATAGCTCTTCCCAAAATCCTTCAAAGCTTATTTTATTATTGCATCAAGAAATGGGATCTTGGAGAAATACTTGCTCCAAAACCCTAAGAGAAGAAAAATGAAAATGGATGGAATAGAGAGAAAGAGTGGAAAATCAAGTAGCATAACACTAACTCAAGATATGGTAAGTGAAAGAGTGAGGGGGGGGTCTCTTTTATACTTGGAGAGACAAACTCACCCCTCTTGGATCTATGCCAAGTGTCCAACACCAAGCAAAAGAGGAGATCCCTAGGCTAGGGCGCACCATCTAGGGTTTGCACAATAGATCAAGGGTGTAGAAATGTGTGGGAGGTGTTGGGATCACACAAAAGCAAGTGGGAGACTATGGGATTTGTGCTAGGGAAAAGGAAGAGGCCCTAACAAATAAAAAACGATTTTTCATTGGAGAGCCAAAAAGGAGGGGCGTAACTTCCTTGGAGGGCGCAAATTTTGGGATGAGGGAAGGATTGGAGGGTGAGATGTGAGGAAGAGTGTGTGGATCCACTCTAGAAGGTGACATGGAGGGTGAAGGGAGTGAAAGCACAAGAGAGGGGCCCTCACTCAAGTCACAACATCAATTTACCAAGGAAAAACGTCAATCCCCCTAGGGGGGCGTAACTTTTGAGTGTGGTGAGGGGGTAAGTGTGTTTAAAGGGTTGAAACAAGGTTGGGTAGGTAGGTTATTCTTAGGGAGTCTCTCTCTAACCTTATTTCACCATTTAACATCCTTCTAACTCATTATTACAAATTTACAATTTTGCCATGTTTGGACTTTAGCAATTAAAATTGTTGTTTTAGACTGGCTGACACTCCGGGTGGACAAACCCATGGCTAAAATTGTTCGACTGAGCTGAAACTTGGTCCATGGATGTGGGGGGTGCTATTCCATTTCTTTTGAGCACAAATACCCCTATCAAAAGTCCAAGGACCTAGTTTTTACAATTATTGCTCAAAAATAATTAATTAATTAAATAATTAAACCTCCAAACTTAGGGAAATTTAATTAAAAATTAATTAATTAAAAAAAACTAACTTAGACTCGAGGGAATTCCACGAAACTTTCTAAGATGTCTTGCATGGTCATTTACAATGATTCCCTATAATAGTTACCAAAAGATAAACCCACTAGAACGCTGTTCACCACTTTGGAGGAATTATTGCAAGTGTGAGGGAAAAACTCAAGGGAAATCAATAAGGCTGAAAAGCCCAATTGATAACCTGAGGATAAAAAACCCTCGGTGAAAGGAACTCTCCGAGTGAACCGATCCCAAGGTAACTGACCTAGACATGACTCATGCAGACCTATTACATTATTAACTCACGCAGGGGTGCGGAAATTCCAGTTACAAAAAGAAGTGCTGGGGCCAAACAATGCCCTGTAGAACCAAAGGTCTTCAACAAATTTGCATCTGATGATGCATCTCTTCATGGCACATGGAGTTGACCACCTATGTTGGAGAGGCGGTCAACATCTGGGTCCACATGGGGACGTGTGTTTGATCTTCTCACTCGAGACGGAGAGCATACGAGAATCCAACACTTACAACAGAGTGCTCACCAATAACCAACATAAGAATACATATATACATGATTAAATAAATGAATGCTATACACGACATTTACAAAATGAAATAACTAAAGTACAACATCATTAATTTACAACAAATGAAATCTATAGTACATAATTTTTTTTCCAAGTACACATTTACATAATGAATGAAATAATACAAAATTCAAAATACAAGGAAAAGGGTTAGAGATACGTTACAGAGGGTGTCCCTTTGGACACCAAGTTGTCCCTCATCTGTAGAAGAGCTTGAGCTGCTGCCCATTCCTCGTAATGCTAATGGGCTCACCATCCAAATGGTTGAGATGAAAAGAACTCGACCCTGCTATCTCTCTGATCAAATATGGCCCTAACCATAAGCTGTCAAATTTGCCGTATTTTCCAGGTTTCTCTCTGCCTTTATCCCATAACAAAACTGTATCCCCGATCATGAAATCCCTGTGTCTGGCTGACCTGTCGAAAGCTTTCTTTATCTTATTCTGATTTCTGCAATTCGGATCATAAGCCTTTTGTCTGATTTCATCTAACTCAATGATCTGATTGACCCTGTTCTGAACTGCATCCTGCTCTGTGGAAACATCCTCAACTGACCCATAAGTAGGAAGTCTAAGGTGCACTGGCAACCTAGCCTCCAAACCATACACTAACTCAAAAGAACTCTTTCCAGTGGCTGATTTCTTTGTTATTTTGTTAGCCCATAATGCGTGTTTGATTTTACTATCCCAAGACTTTTTGTTTTCGCCGACTATTTTCTTAACAATGGTCATTAAGTTTTTATTACTTGATTCTTCTTGACCATTTCCTTGGGGATAGTAATCTGATGCATGTAACAAGATAATACCATACTTGGAGCAAAAAGATGACATCTCGGCTGAACAAAAGGCCTTGGCATTATTTGTCACTATCTTTGATGGGACCCCAAATCTAGTTATGATTCTGTCTTCAAGGAAATCCATCACTACCTTTTCAGTTGCTGACTTTGTTGGAATGGTTTCAACCCATTTTGTAAAGTAATCTGTTGCTGTAATAACCCATGAATAACCATTACTTGAATTATCATTAAACTTCCCGATGAAGTCCAAACTCCACTGTTGAAAAGGTGCTTCAACCACCACTGGTTGCAAAGGAAGTGCTGCTAACTTCTGCTTTCCTGTGAAAAGCTGACATGGCTTACATTTCCGAACAAGCTGATGTACATCTGAAAATATAGTGGGCCAATAATATCCTGCTCTGAGGATTTTGTGGGTAGTAGTTTTAGCAGCAAAATGTCCACCACAAAACCCTCCATGGAATTCATCCATTAGATTCTTTGACTCAACGTCATCCACACATCTAAGGATAACCCCATCAGGATTTTCCATCCTAATCCATCTCTAGTAAGGACATACTTGGAAGATTTTAACCTTAAAGCCCTTTTCTTGTGTCCCACTAGATGGCTTGGACAAGCTAGATTTTTGAGATAAAAGATAATGTCTTTGTACCATTCCACCTCTTCAAGCTTTAATAAGTTAGGATGCCCTTCTTCATTGTTGATTTGGTTAACCATATCCAAGGCCTTCTCATTACTTTTTGTCAACATTTTAGCAAGGCCTTGACCCTTAATCAATTTTGTTGGCTTAATTTCCAAATCATACTCTTGGATCTTAGCAATCCATCTACCCCTTGAGCCTAATCCTTCCACCTGAGATAAAACATCTTTAACCGCAAAATTAGGAACATAACCAATCACTTTGGAATATCCGATGAAGACTCTGAAATGTTTGAGTGATTTGATTAAGGCATAAGCTTGCTTCTCAAACATGGGATACTTTAATTCTGAATTTTGCAAGGCCCTACTCATATATGCAATAGGCTGATCATGGCCTTCATCATTTTTCTGAAGCAACACACCAACAATTGTGTCTTCAGAAGCAAAAGAGAAAATCTGAAAGTCCTTCTCATAGTTTGGGCTAATAAGGACCGGAGCTTCACATATGGCAGTCTTAATCTGTTCAAAAGCCCGCTTACTTTCATCATTCCATTCAAATTTTACATCCTTCTTAAGTAGCTTATATATAGGCTTCATGATTTCATCATCGTTGGGAATGAACCTATTGACAAAATTGGTTTGTCCTAAGAAGGATTGGAGAGCTTTCTTTGACATAGGAAAAGGAACTTTACTGATGGCTTCAAGTCTCTCTGGGTCTAACTTGACCCCATCTTTTGTAATTATGTGGCCCAATAATTTACCTTCAGTCACCCCAAAGACTGAGTTAGCAGGATTTAGAGAAATTCCAAATTCTCTACATCTATCCAAAACTCGCCTAAGGTGATTAATATGAGTTTTACCATCCTTAGAAAATACTGTTAGATCATCTTGATGTATTTCAATTAGTTTACCAATCAACTCCCTGAAGGCATAATCCATAGCTCTCTGAAAAGTAGCTCCAGCATTTGATAAACCAAATGGAATTCTGAGATATTCAAAAGTTCCCCATGGAGTAGTAAAAGTAGTTTTATGCCTATCTTCTGCTTTAAGTCTGATCTGATTATAAACCGAGAAACCATCAAGCATGGAAATCATTCTTGAACCTGTAACCCGTTGAAGTAAAGTTTCCATCTTGGGTAGGGGATAGTTGTCCTTTGTACAAGCAATGTTTAAATCCCTGAAGGCAATACAAATCCAGATCTTTCCATTCTTCTTCCTAGCAACAACCAAGTTTGAGCACCAAGAAGCATGTCTAGTCTGAGCAATGATGCCGACCTCTAACATTTTCTGTAACTTCTGTTGGACCAAAGGAGCTAACTTGGGGTTCAACTGTCTCAATTTTTGTCTAAAGGGCTTAGTTTCTTCCTTGAGAGGAATCACATGCTGAATCACATCCTCCCTATAGACTTTGAGTTCATCATAACTGAAAGCCAAGACATCCCTATATTCTTTTAATAACTCGACAATTTGAATCCTTTCTTCTATAGGGGTAGTCTTGCCTATTTTTACCATCCTAGGCTCTTCACTTGTTCCAATATTAATTTCCAAGTGGTCACATAGCTTTTTCTTTAATTCTTCTTTTTGTTTGTGACCATCCTGTCCGTCAAAGTCCCTTTCCAAGGACACAACTCGCCTAGGGGGTGTTTTCATTTTATCATCATTTCCTGCATAATTACAACCCTCCTCTTTAATGCTGATGTCCAAATCTGAAAATTCATGCATGTGGGTCAAAAATTTAATCATCTGTTTGTCATCATCAAAAACCTGCCAATGATCTACATTATTAGGAACCGAGGGCCGAAAAATTACTTCTACTGAAATATTCTCATCAGCCAAACCATCTGGAAGTTGAAGTGTGGAAGCGGCTACTGCAAGCTCGTCTGCCTTTGTATTTTGTTCTCTAGGAATAGCAATTAAGTTGAAAGCATCTAGATCATTTAGTGAGTCCAAAATTGCATTCCTATAACCTTTTAGTCTTTTCGAATTGCAAGCCAACTTGTTCTTTAACTGTTGTATGACCAAGTCTGAATCCCCTTTGATATTTAGAGATTTCACACCTCTATCTTTGCAAAGTTCCAAACCAAGGAGCAAAGCCTCATACTCAGCCACATTATTAGTTGCATCAAACTCCAATCTATAAGAGAATTTCAACATTTCACCATTTGGAGCTTGAAGCACAACACCAACACCTTTTCCTGCTCTAGAAAAAGCACCATCAAAGTTCATGTACCACACCTCGTCTAATTCATTATCTTGAACTGTTTCTTCAAAAGGCACAATAGAATTAGACAAGATGGCATAGTTACCGAGACCTTCATCAGTCCACTTTAATTCATTTTTGCGATTCTTGGGATCTTCAACATGATACTTACTATACACTTCCCTATTTAACTTGAAAGTATTTCCATTTGGGGTAGGGAGAGTATCATAAGATAAATCCATTTGTAAACTACCACCCAGATTTGCAGTTGCCTTTCTATTCAATAAAATTCCCCAAACATCCAGAACATCAATCACCACAATATCCATTTCAAACATGATATCCGGAAATGCTGCTAAATATACTTGCAAACCTTTAATCAATCCATGCACTTCAATCGTTTGACTATCCAAGGCACAAATGTTATGATAAGGTCTTGATATTCTTAAGTACATGCCAAAAACAATACAAAGCATAGCAGAAACTGAGGCTAAATAGCTTCCTCCATGGTTGGATTGAGGTCACCAAAGGTTGGACTGAAATCACCAAGTTCTCCCACACTTGTCTCTCCACAATGAAATGTCACAATGACCTTATGTCCTTTTATACAAGTCTAGGGGTCAAGTTAGAAGCCCCCTGCACAAGTCAACATCAAATTAGGCTTTCTCTGTGGGTGTGAAGCCCCTACACACGCCCACAAAGCCCATCACCAAACCCATGAAGCCCCAACACAAAATACAAGGGGGATTTCACTAAATGAAAAGGCTATTGTGATGCCAATGATGATTCCTGTGTGCCTGACGCCAAGGCCACGTGAGAATACTTGCTGGAGCTACAAAAATCAACACTCCCTCTTAGTGAGGGAGGTATTCTCACCACACTCCACAATCACCTGAAAGTAGCTCTGTCTCCCATCCTGGGGGTAGCTCTGTCTCCCATCCTAGGAGTAGCTTTGTCTCTCGCACTGGATCCGCTACCACAACTGCTCTCCAATCCGCTTGATTGGCTGCTCCCCCTATCATGGAGGTTTGTCCTGCTGTTCGACATGATCCCTTCTTGGAAGACACCTTGCTCCTAGAAGTTTCCCGCTCCTGAGTATCCTTCTTGGCCATCTCAACCCATGACACCCTCTTGACAGTCTTGGAAGATGCCTCTCTCCCATCTGGACCTGAAGGTTGGCTCCCACTGAACGACTGACTCTCCCTCTGAAGTTGAACTCTTTCTGAGTTTCCTAACTCCCTCTGAAGTCAGACTCCCTTTGAATCTGCTCAACCTTCGAAGCTACCTGCTCCCTGTCCACTTTCTACTGTGGGTCATGGTTCACGTAGGCTGGCCCTTCTGCATATACACGTTTCCCTCTCTAACTCCAAGACCACTGCTGTGCTTGGGCTAGATCCTCTGGGCATCCAATAACACCTGTCCATCCTGGAACAACACTGCATAGCCCTATTCCTCAATTGCTGAGGCTGAGAACACACTCTTGGCACCCATCCAGAATACCACTGCTCCAGATACCTGTACTACATGCCTGATCCTCATTCCAAGCTCCTCGTACATACCTGAGTTAGACACTGTGAATCTCTCAAACAAATTCCATGCCCCTGTCATGTGTTGCTGGTTCCCATTGTATAAGAGCCATGCAATCCTCCAAGGCAAGCATCGTGCTTACCTAAGTTGTGACAATCTGATGAACTTTTTCCTAAGTTCATGATCCAAGTCACAAGACTCTTCGTGTCTATACACATGCTGCAACTGAACTCGTCCTCTCTCTAAACAGTCTCGAGCAACGGATGGACACTTAGTCTAGTCCACTCTAGACCTCCGCAACTCATCTCTGCAATGTCCTCGTCCTCATGGGTCAGTCCATCCTCGGAGTTGGCAACTTGTCACTCAACATACTGATGCGAATCGAGCTCCCCGCCAATCCACCAGAACTCCTAACCTGCCACACCACCGAGCTGCAATAGTCCACAACTCCTCCTCTAAACGGTCTGCTCCATGTCTCAAACTAGAGACCATCAACTTGTTGCTTCCTGCAACAATCACTGTAGCTCCTCAGAGCTATCTCTTCAACATTGCTACAACTCCCTCACATAGCTGTCACTTATGTAAATAACTCAGATCCAACTGCCCTTCTCAGAATCTCAAGCTCTGATACCATGCTAGATTTTCCTGCACCTAAGGATTGGTCTATTGTTTCCATAGTTATACACAAATTTACCCAATTTGAACTGTAAACATAAACACACTGAGATGCCTAACCACATTAGTATAACACAGTGTTGCAGGAAGCGCCCCCCTCGCTCCACCCTCAGAACCCCGCTCCGAGCGGATTCTCCATGGAAGCTTCTCCGGAAGCCCGCTTCCGAATTTCAGAAGCTCGCTCCAGGTTGCAAAATGGGCGCTTCCTAATGAATCTTGCCGGCCTATTGCTCTATTCTTCTATTTCTTTAACAACATTTGTGGAACTTTACCTTGGCTCTGATTCTATGACTTAAATTTGGTAATCGAACACTGTGGACTGTGCTAAAAATCTGTACTAAACGCTGTTATAGAGTTGCTCTCATGGTATGTTGGTTTGGAAACTAAACACACAAATTGATCTCTGCTTACAAGATAAATTTGACAAGGCATTTTGGATATTAGCAATTTAGTATAATTCTTATCTTTGCAATGTTTTGATGTGTTCTTGCTCTAGTTCAACCATATGAACAAATTGATGCTTAAATAAGTCCAATGACCTCATAAAACGTAAAAAGTCACTTTCCATTTGTCATTGTTTTAAGGGTTTACACACAGTCCAAATCTGCAGAGTTCAAGCTACCTCTAAAGCTGATGATAGATGCTTAAAAGACTTAATAAATCTTGCTGGTTTGTTGACTGTTTACGCAATTCATTCCTCTATTTTGACCATCATCTATGGATCTTACACTGGCTCTGTTTCTATGACTTCAGACTAAGGACTTAGGAAACTACCCTAGCCTAGGGGGAAACCCTAAAGTCAATTAAGCTAAGTCATTATAGATTAGAGTGGAAGTGCGAATTACCTTAAATTGAGTAGCACAATTAACCCAAGAAGCCAATCCTGTACTTCAAAGATGTTGCAAACAAATGTGACTTGGAGAGTTACAAAATGGTTTAGTGACATGAAGCTCCATGGGGCGCTTCATTACTTTACATGTCAGTCTATAGATGATAGATTCATAGCATTTAGCAACTAGACTCTAGAGTCTAGCACAGTTTAAACTTTATTGTTTTGGACCTTTTGATCTTCAGAATTCAGTGCAGATGGCCTATTTTGTAATCATAACTATTTGGTCATGAGTCATAACTCATGTTATTGTTGACAGTTGCTAGATGACTGATTTCATTCCATAACTTAATGGTCTACTTTCTATTATATGGCTTAAAAATTTGTATGTTGGTTTGTAAGTTTGTAATTGAATGATTAATCGTTGATGTACTACTACTTGCTCCTATGGATGCCATTTTAATGTTACAATGTACAGATATGCATGTTTTCATACATTCTGCAACGAATTTGTCTTTCTGCATGTTTTTTTAATATAAACGTAATATATATATATATATATATATATATATATATATATATATATATATATATATATATAAAANAATATATATATATATATATATATATATATATATATATATATATATATATATATATATAACAAACGCTTCCGAGACACTTCGTTTCCAAGGATTTTTGGAAAATGATGCTTCCCACGCTCCCGCTTCCTAAAACGCTCCCTCTTCATGCCACATTGGTATAGCAGAAGATAAATTAGCAATTAGATCATACACAGGTACACATGAGTTTCAAGTCCAAAATCAATGTTCTTAAACCAAGAACCAATGGGCTCCCGTACTAGGGACAATGGCCCAATCTTACAATAGTAAAAATACCAAAAATTCACTTACAACATACCGTAGAAAGCCTCCTTGGTTTCTGTGCCAATGCTGCACTAAAATCTGCCCTTCAGAGTATTGTTGTAACAACCCTCCTAGGAGCATCCGCGTACTCGTTGCATTTTGATGCTTAGCTCATACACATGTGGTTTATTTCAATTTAACATGTACTTGAGCCATAAACAATGCAGCAATACCATACACAAGTGCTGCAATAACCAAGATCACAAGAAGAATAACCATGCACAAGAACACAAGAGTTTATCTTGGGAAAACCCTTCTCAATCAAGGGAAAAACCCAACAATCCTTTGCTATAGAGTCAAGAGAAGATCCTCCACACACCACCAAACCCTAGCACATCAGATGGTGCTTACTTGACCTAGAAATTTGCGCCCAAGAGAGATGTGCACTTCAGCGGTACAAGTGTTGCTGAAATTATGAGATGACAAGTGAAGTGAGTGAGATCCATAATGGGGATTTCCTCCTATTTATACAAGACCTGACACAACAATAGGTGTGTCTATTGGCACAATAGGGCTGACCTCTTCAATTGAATAATATAATTAATCTTTGACAATATTAATTATCTTTACATGGTGGGGCCGACTTGTACCCTTCACAACACAAATTAGGGTTACGACAAATCTTACTCTCAGACAATATAGCAAGGATCTCTTTCATCCTCTAGTGCTCAACCACTAGGGACACGTCCACCTGTGCTCACCCACATGGACGTCACACTCAACAGATTAACTCAACTGAGTCCACAGGGGTACCATTTGGAGAAACATCTCAAGCCGACTCAACTAAGTCCATAGGAGTACAAGGCAGGAGACCATCTCAAGCCGACTCAACTCAGTCCAGAGGAGTACAAGGCAGGAGACCATCTCAAGTCATCTCAACTCAGTCCAGAGGAGTAGACAAGAGACCACACGTCATCACAACTCAGTCCAGATTCTGACACACACCCATCACAAGGGCACACCCAACACATGGGCTTTCTCACAGATCGTCTCAACTAAGTCCAGAGGAGAACGACCTGGAGAATGTCACACGATGCTGCAATTATCAACACTCCCTCTTAGCTAGGGAGGCATTCTCCACCATGCCAAGTCTCTCACAGAAGTACTTGAACTTCGTGCTGGCAAGCAGTTTGGTGAAGACATCTGCAACCTGCTCGTGTGTAGAAAGGTACTCCACATGTACTGCTTTCCTCTGCACCATATCTCTGATATAATGGTATTTGATCTCAATGTGTTTCGATTTAACGTGAAACACAGGATTCTCGGAGAGTTTCACACAACTTTGGTTATCGCAATGGATAACGGTGGAATCCATCTCATGACCAAATAAGTCTGCAAGGAGCTTATGAAGCCACACTGCTTCGCGGACTACCACACACAATGCAATATACTCTGCTTCTGTGGTACTCAAAGCCACAAAAGTCTGCTTCTTGCTGCACTAGGAAACCATGGCAGATCCCTAAGTGAAACAACAATCGGATGTGCTCTTCCGGTGCACTGCGCTCCCTGCCCAGTCTGCATTGGTATATCCCTGCAATATCATGTCTACATCGGAGGCATATCTCAGACCATAACCAACTGTGCCTCGTAGATATCTCAACACATGCTTCGCTGCTATCAAGTGTGTTTGTCTCGGCTGACTCATAAACTAACCGAGTACACTCATTGCATAGCATATATCAGGTTTGGTGTTAACCAGATACATCAATGATCCAATTAGCTGTCTGTAAAGATGTGGATCAATCTCACCTAACTCAAAAGAAGCCTCGTTCATCTTCTTCAAATTCATCACCATCGGTGTAGGCATGGATTTGCAGTCTGTCATACCGAATCTCTTCAATATCTCGACTGTATATTTTCCTTGACTCAGGAAAATCTCATCAGTCCTCTGCCATACTTCTAGTCCCAAGAAGTAGTGCATCATACCAAGGTCCTTCATCTCGAATTCAAAAGTCAATGTACGCTTGCATTCAACAATAAGACTTTCTGAATCGGTGAGGAATAAGTCATCAACGTATAGGACCAAATGCAGGCACTCATCACCAACAATGTGGTAGTATAGGTTAGGATCAACAACACTTTTGCTGAAGCCCAAACTCATCAAGTATCCATCAATCTTCTCATACCACGCACGAGGTGCCTGTTTTAGTCCATACAGGGCTTTCTTCAACCTGCACACATGAGACTTCTGCTTATGTATCACGAATCCATCTGGCTGCTCAATGTAAACTTCTTCCTCGATCTCACCATTGAGAAAGGCTGTCTTTACATCCATCTGATGTAGTCTGCGACTCGTGGATGCAGCTAGGGAAATAATCTTACAGATGTAAGTTTATCAGGAAATAGGAGCAAATGTCTCCTCATAATCTATTCTCTCCACCTGAGAGAATCCTCTAGCCACAAATCTCGCTTTGTACTTCTTGACACTTCCATTAGTTGCATGTTTGATCTTATAGATCCACTTGGAAGTCACTACAGACTTCTCTTTCGGTCTCAGAACAATATCCCACACATCATTCTTCATGATGGACTGATATTCTTCTGTCATGGCATCTTGCCAAACCAGCTGACCTGTTGCTTCTCCATGACAAGACGGCTCAGTATCAATGATGTGGCTCATAGCTGAAACATAGCTCGAAAATCTTTGTGGTCTCTTGCTCTCTCGGAATGTACCACGAAGAGCTGCATGTGCCTCTGCCTCTTGCAGAGTCTGTCGAGCCCAAGCAGGCCTCTTATGGCCTACTGCAATGTCTCTAGGAACATCAACTGGAGCTATGGGATCAATTGGATCAATAACTTTTGTTAAATTTTGAGCTTGATTTCTTAAGCAGATTATTTCTTTGAATTCTTCAACACTTTGATTCCAACTTAATACATTTCAACAATATAGAATCATAACTGAATAGCAATAATCATGTAGATACGTAAGCATGCACATCAACAACACATATACCCTGGGGAAACCCTGTACAGGGAGAAAAACCCCAACAAACGATATTCCTTTATTGCATTAATAATGTAAGATCACTTACAAATATCCACCATGAATACTCTGCTCTTAAAGAGCTTGCCAAGACGACTTAGACTTGACAGTGAACTAAAAGACCTTGCTGATATAGAGATGTATTCGAGTTGCCTTCAAAGACTGAGATACACTGCCTCTTACGAACTGATATATCAACTCTGAAATGGGCTGTTGTTGCCGCCTCTGATTGATTGATACGTGCCTCTATTTAGCACTGGTACAACTGCCTTTATAGGACTGATATGTGCCTCTGTTTATTGACTGATATGCTGTCCTGTATAGGACTGATATGTTGTTCTGTTTAGCACTGATATGCTGTCCCTTTATAGGACTGATATGCTGTCCTGTTTAGCATTGATATACTGTCCCTCTATAGGACTGATATGCACCTCTGTTTAGCACTTGAATGCTGCCTCTATAGCTTCACCTTTACCCTGCATAACAATGTGTTGAAGAGAGGGGTCGACCTCTGCTTATAAAGGAGTGAAGATGAGAAGTAGATGGCTCAAATTAGGAACTTGTTTGCATGTTTTAACATAACTCAGCTTCACACTTTAGTTCGAAATTCGAACTAGACTTGAGACTTCAGTTACAACTCACCCTTGACTTGGCATGCATGCGTACTAACTTAGCATGCACATGTCATGCATGCATGCAACATGCAACTAGACATGCATGCAACATGCGACAACTTGACAACAATGTCTTTGACTTAGACATGCATCTTTGACTTCTACAACTTGACTCTTTACAAGGCAATTCAAATTTCTCTTCATGGTGGATAATGTTACGCGTGCCAATGCACTAGATCAATACATTTATATCATTTGCAATATTAGGAATATTGTTTGTTTCTAGCTCATAGGAATTTTATATTCAACCTAACTTTTCCTAGATGCCTTGACTTTTGCTCATGGCTCACAAGGCTTGACTAGGCTCATAGAGGTTGTACGTTCCCCCCTGACTTTTGCACTAGTCTGTCTATGCTCATAGAGGTTGTACGTTCTCCCTGACTTTTGCACTAGACTGTATATGCTCACAAAGGTTGTACGTTCCCCCTAAATTTTGCATTAGACTTACATAGCATCTCGTTCGTCCTGACTTTTGGTTTGACTCACAGAGGTTGTACGTTCCCCCTTGCTTTTGTCAATACCTCACAAGACTGGTTGATTCTCCAAATCTCCCGGGCTAGCCTCAGGGTGGCCCATATGGCCTCTCATTGGAGAATGACTGTCGATGCTGCCAAATTTAACAACTGTCTCCCTCTGAACTGTCGAAGGGGGAGAAGGCACTGTCTCTTGATTCTTCTATGGCTTTAAGTAACTTCTCCTTCTGTGAAGGAATCTTCATAAGTTCTGATA
>JASDQU010372696.1:27785-45282 GCA_032191745.1 Picea mariana
GGGTGCGGAAATTCCTGTTACAAAAAGAAGTGCTGGGGCCAAACAATGCCCTGTAGAACCAAAGTCTTCGACAAATTTGCATCTGATGATGCATCTCTTCATGGCACATGGAGTTGACCACCTATGTTGGAGAGGCGGTCAACATCTGGCTCCACATGGGGACGTGTGTTCCATCTTCTCACTCGAGACAGAGAGCATACGAGAATCCAACACCTTCAATAGAGTGCTCACCAATAACCAACATAAGAATACATATATACATGATTAAATAAATAAATGCTATATACAAAATGAAATGACTAACATACAACATCAATATTTTACAACAAATGAAATCTATAGTACAGAAAAATTTTCTAAGTACATATTGACATAATGAATGAAATAATACAAAACTCAAATACAAGGGAAAGGGTTAGAGATACATTACAGAGGGTGTCCCTTTGGACATCAAGTTGCCCCTCATCTGAAGAAAAGTTTGAGTTGCTGCCCATTCCTCGGAATGTTAATGGGCTCACCATCCAAATGGTTGAGATGAAAAGAATTCGGCCCTGCTATTTCTCTGATCAAATATGGCCCTAACCATAAGTTGTTAAATTTGCCGTGCTTTCCCGGTTTCTCTTTGCCTTTATCCCATAACAAAACTGTATCCCCGATCATGAAATCCCTGTGTCTGACGAACCTGTCGAAAGCTTTCTTTATCTTACTCTGATTTCTGCAATTCTGATCATAAGCCTTTCGTCTGATTTCATCTAACTCAATGATCTGATTGACTCTGTTTTGAACTGCATCCTGCTCTGTGGAAACATCCTCAACCGATCCATAAGTAGGAAGTCTAAGGTGCACTGGCAACCTAGCCTCCAAACCATACACTAACTCAAAAGGACTCTTTCCAGTAGCTGCTTTCTTTGTTATTCTGTCAGCCCATAATGTATGTTTGATTTTACTATCCCAAGATTTCTTATTTTCACCGACTATTTTCTTAACAATGGTCATTAAGTTTTTATTACTTGATTCAACTTGACCATTTCCTTGGGGATAGTAATCTGATGCATGTGACAAGATAATACCATACTTGAAGCAAAAAGATGACATCTCGACTGAACAAAAGGCCTTGGCATTATCTGTCACTATCTTTGATGGGACCCCAAATCTAGTTATGATTCTGTCTTCAAGGAAATCCATCACCACCTTTTCAGTTGTTGACTTTGTTGGAATGGCTTCAACCCATTTTGTAAAGTAACCTGTTGCTGTAATAACCCATGAATAACCATTACTTGAATTATCATTAAACTTTTTGTTGAAGTCCAAACCCCACTGTTGAAAAGGTGCTTCAACCACCACTGGTTGCAAAGGGAGTGCTGCTAATTTCTGCTTTCCTGTGAAAAGCTGACATGGCTCACATTTTCGAACAAATTGATGCACATCTGAAAATATCATGGGCCAATAATATCCTGCTCTAAGGATTTTGTGGGTAGTAGTTTTAGCAGCAAAATGTCCACCACAAAACCCTCCATGGAATTCATCATTAGTTTCTTTGACTCAACGTCATCCACACATCTAAGGATAACCCCATCATGATTTTTCCATCCTAATCCATCTCTAGTAAGGACGTGCTTGGAAGATTTTAACCTTAAAGCCCTTTTCTTGTGTCCTACTAGATGGCTTGGACAAGTTAGATTTTTGAGATAAAAGATAATGTCTTTGTACCATTCCACTTGTTCAAGCTTTAATAAGTTAGGATGCCATTCTTCATTATTGATTTGGTTAACCATATCCAAGGCCTTCTCATTAATTTCTGTCAACATTTTAGCAAGGCCTTGACCCTTAATCAATTTTGTTGGTTTAATTTCCAAATCATACTTTTGGATCTTAGCAATCCATCTACCCCTTGAACCTAATCCTTCCACCTGAGATAAAACATCTTTAACCGCATAATTAGGAACATAACCAATCACCTTGGAATATCCGATGAAGACTCTGAAATGTTTGAGTGATTTGACTAAGGCATAAGCTTGTTTCTCAAACATGGGATATTTTAATTTTGAATTTTGCAAGGCCCTACTCATATATGCAATAGGCTGATCATGGCCTTGATCATTTTTCTGAAGCAAAACACCAACAATTGTGTCTTCAGAAGCAAAAGAGAAAACCTGAAAGTCCTTCTCATAGTTTGGGCTGATAAGGACCGATGCTTCACATATGGCAGTCTTAATATGTTCAAAAAACCGTTTACTTTCATCATTCCATTCAAACTTTACATCATTCTTAAGTAGCTTATATATAGGTTTCATGATTTCAGCATAGTTGGGAATGAACCTATGGACAAAGTTGGTTTGTCCTAAGAAGGATTGGAGAGATTTCTTTCACATAGGCAAAGGAACTTTGCTAATGGCTTCAACTCTCTCTGGGTCTAACTTGACCCCATCTTTTGTAATTATGTGGCCCAGTAATTTTCCTTCAGTCACCCCAAAGACTGACGTAGCAGGATTTAGAGAAATTCCAAACTCTCTACATCTGTCCAAAACTTGCCTAAAGTGATTAATATGAGTTTTACCATCCTTAGAAAACACTGTTAGATCATCTTGATATATTTCAATCAATTTACCAATCAACCCCCTGAAGGCATAATCCATAGCTCTCTGAAAAGTAGCTCCGACATTTGATAAACCAAATGGCATTCTGAGATATTCAAAAGTTCCCCATGGAGTAGTAAAAGTAGTTTTATGCCTATCTTTTGCTTTAAGTATGATCTGATTATAACCTGAGAAACCATCAAGCATGGAAATCATTCCTGAACCTGTAACCCTTTGAAGTAGAGTTTCCATCTTGGGAAGGGGGTAATTGTCTTTTGTGCAAGCAATGTTTAAATTCCTGAAGTCAATACATATCCAGATCTTTCCATTCTTCTTCCTAGCAACAACCAAGTTTGAGCACCATGAATAATGTCTAGTCTGAGCAATGATGTTGACTTCTAACATTTTCTGTAACTCCTGCTGGGCCAAAGGAACTAACATGGGGTTTAACTGTCTCAACTTTTGTCTAAAGGGCTTAGTTTCTTCCTTGAGAGGAATCACATGCTGAATCACATCCTCCCTATAGACTTTGAGCTCATCATAACTGAAAGCCAAGACATCCCTATATTCTCTTAATAACTCGACAATTTGAATCCTTTCCTCTATAGGGGTAGTCTTGCCTATTTTTACCATCCTAGGCTCTTCACTTGTTCCAATATTAATTTCCAAGTGGTCACATAGCTTTTTCTTTAATTCTTCTTTTTGTTTGTGACCATCCTGTCCGTCAAAGTCCCTTTCCAAGGACACAACTCGCCTAGGGGTGTGTTCATTTTATCATCATTTCCTGCATAATTACAACCCTCCTCTTTAATGCTGATGTCCAAATCTAAAAATTCATGCATGTGGGTCAAAAATTTAATCATCTGTTTGTCATCATCAAAAACCTGCCAATGATCTACATTATTAGGAACGGAGGGCTGAAAAATTACTTCCACTGAAATATTCTCATCAATCAAACCATTTGGAAGTTGAAGTGTTGAAGCAACTACTGCAAGCTCGTCTGCCTTAGAATTCTGTTCTCTAGGAATAGCAATTAAGTTGAAAGCATCTAGATCATTTAGTGAGTCCAAAATTGCATTCCTATATCCTTTTAATATTTTCGAATTGCAAGCAAACTTGTTCTTTAACTCTTGTATGACCAAGTCTGAATCCCCTTTGATATTTAGACATTTCACACCTCTATCTTTGCAAAGTTCCAAACCAAGGAGCAAATCCTCATACTCAGCCACATTATTAGTTGCATCAAACTCCAATCTATAAGAAAATTTCAACATTTCGTCATTTGGAGCTTGAAGCACAATACCAACACCTTTTCCTGCTCTAGAAAAAGCACCATCAAAGTTCAGATACCACACCTTGTCTAATTCATTATCTTGAACTGTTTCTTCAAAAGGCACAATGGAATTAGACAAGATGGCATAGTTACCAAGACCTTCATCAGTCCATGTTAACTCATTCTTGGGATTCTTGGAATCTTCAACATGATACTTTCTATACACTTCCCTATTTAACTTAAAAGTACTTCCATCTGGGGTAGGGAGCATAGCATAAGATAAATCCATTTGTAGACTACCACCCAAATCTACAGCTGCCTTTCTATTCAATAACATTCCCCAAACATCCGGAACATCAATCACCACAATATCCATTTCAAACATGATATCCGGAAAAACTGCTAAGTGTACTTGCAAACCTTTAATCAATCCATGCACTTCTATCGTTTGACTATCCAAGGCACAAATGTTATGGTAAGGTCTTGATATTCTTAAATTTAACTGTTCCATCACCTTCTTAGTAATAACATTTGAGCTTGCTCCTGAATCTAGCATGCAATTGTGTAACACTTTGTCGTTCACAAGTAAGGAAAGGTAGAAAGGCAAATTCTTCTCGTTCTTCCTATCCCAATTCTGTAGAATAACTGGTGCATCCTGGTAAGCCATGGCCGATTGTTTCTCAACAACAACTTTAGTAGGTTCATCTATGGCTTTAAGCAACTTTTCCTTCTGTGAAGGAATCTTCATAAGTTCTGATACTGGCACTAACATTTTCGCATTACTCAACCAACCACCTAAGTCAATATTCAAGTCTGCATTAATAGGCACCTTAGACTTAGGAGGGGTTGATGATACCTTGGGAACACTGGTCCGACCTTTATCTTGACTTTTATTTCCATTCCTTTGGTATGTTATGCCTCTGTACTTAGCCATTTCTGCAACTTGTTGGGGAGTGGGCTTGGGCCCATACTTTTCTGTAGCTTTATCAATATTTCCATTCATAAAGTTTCCACTGCTTCCATAATCATTAACATCCATCCAATCATACATGCCACCATAGTATCTTTCATTACACATATTAACTTGTTCATTTCCTTGGTTTCCATATTCGTTTTCACACTCTTCAAGGTAAACTAGACAAGTCGATTCCTTATGAAACTCACCACAAGGCCTACAATAAGGTATGGAGCGATGTTCTACCAAGTTGGTGGATTCAAAAGGATTAGGTGGTCCTTGATCATTCTGAGGAGGTCTTCTTGGCCACTTGTCATTTGGCTTATATTGTTGTCTATTACTATTGGACCTCTCCATTGTAATCAATCTATTTTGTAAAGCATTGATCTGATTGGTATGGTTAACTTCCATTTGCTTAATTAACTGAGTCAATTCTTTAATATCATTATTTGATGATCCTTGACCCTCCTCCTCCTTCTTCTTCTTTTCATCATTAACCTTAGAAGGAAAACCTCTATTGAAACCAGGAATGTTGGACTTCCTGGCCTCAAGCATATTCTGCTCAATCTTCATGGCTGTTTCCTGTGCAACTGGTAAATTTTGAGGATCCTTATCCTTTAAGGCATACCTCATTTCACCTTCAAAAGCCTCTATATAATAAATCAAAATTGTAGCATCTGGAGGCTTAACATCTTGATGAAGGCCCTTTACCACACTATTAAACTTATTGTTAAATTCTAACACCGTTTCATTTTCTTTTTTATGACTAGTGGTAAGAGCTCCCAGCTGAAATTTATGTTCCTTCGAATCACCCCATCTCTTCCTAAACTCATCCAATATTGAATTAAGGGTGCTAAACTTATTTGCAGGAAAGTCTTCAAACCATTCGACAACACTTCCTTACAAAGAAAAGGCAAACAAGGTCATCTTTACATCTTCTACATCATGACCTCCACAATACTTCAACACACACCTATTGAAACTCGAGATGTGAGAGTTGGCACTTATAGCATTGTTCCCATGGAAGATAGGCAATTTATCAATGGCTTTCTCGGGAACAATGTGAGGGGAACCCTGAATTGCTGCAAAGTTCAAAGGACTCAAAAAGGTAGTCATTACAACATTAGGATTATTAGTGGGATTATTAACAGTTGGTTGATTATTAGTTTGGAACAAGAATTGGATATCGTTGAGTGCTTCCTCCCTAAGACTTTCAAGTAGTCTCCTCGGAGCCAAGCGGTTTAGCCTCCTCCTATAAACCTTTTCGGGGTCAGGAAAAGAATAAACCACTCCTTGTGAAGTGCTCCTAGTAGTATACTTGATAGATTTGTTCAATGGAGTCACCACTTAGACAAGAATCACACAAAGCTAACCAATCGAGGTTCAAAGAATTTTAAGGCCTAAAATTTTTATTATTTAGTTCTTAAAGAATCAAGTTAAAGTCGTTAGGACCAAGGATAAATGACTTATCCCCGGCAACGACGCCAAAGATTGTGCCTCCAAGGACACACTAAGTGAGCCGGACTTAGCTCACGTTTGCAAGTGTGTATTAGGACGGCAACAACCCCTAAAAGATACTGATTTAGACCTTGAAATTGATTGATTGATGAAACCAATCTTTAAATCTTTTACCTCAAGCAACCTACTAACCTTTCCTAACCCTAGATTAGGCTAATTCACTAACCTTCTTGCTGCTGTTACAAAAGTAAGCTACAACCATTTATTACAGCAGTAAAAGCACTTGCAAAAGTTGAGTTTTACATTGCCTTATTAGCTTCTGACAACTGCTAGTACATTGCTATTATTGGGTTATTATTTTTGGTCATTGTGAAGCTCTTTTAAGGCATTTATTGTAAAGCTATTATCTTGTAAACATTGCTGTTATAGAACTCCGTTTGCTTCATCTAGTATCAACTTATTGCTTTTATTGACTAGTCCAAGGTTTATGAAGCACTAACATCAAATTTGTACTTGCAAAAGATATTGTTTTCTTGTTGCTTTGTTCTGGGCAGGTACATCTAAGCACATCATTGCTTCATTGATTAAAACCTTGGACTTACTGATCAGTGTGACTTGTGAGAGGGGATACCTTTTATTGACACTTTAACCTTTGCCTTCTGAAACCCCCAGGTCACTGCGAACGTCTTCCCTGGGTTATCATCCCTAAATAGAAAGAGGTATCTTATTAAGGTGATAGTGATAGGATAACCTCCCGTTACGCCAATTTGCCTCCCTTAGCCTTTCCCTTTGGGACAAGTACAAATTGCGCGATAACAGTCACGATACAAGGTCAATAAAGATTCAAAGGCTATGAATGGATGGAGGAAGGGTGAAGGTAAGGGTGAAGTGTAAGTCACCTGCAACAAAAAGTCAGTTATGCCAAGTGTAAATAAAAGCCAGGACCAATAAGTTAACCCTGCCACTGATCGCTGATGTGAAAGTTGTAGTCTTAAATACCAAGTGATCAGAATTTTAATATTAAGGCAATGTCATATTTGGCCAAATGAATGTATATACCCGATAGGCTTAGGCAGAAGGATCCTCACAGGAGTGTCTAGTTGTTGTAGCCCTCAAATATACCTAAGGGGTTTTCAGGCCAGCTTGGTATGAGAGGACAATCTTCCCGAATGTTGTTTTCGGTACACTACAACAATCAAGACGACCAATAGGTTTGCTCAATTGTTTCAAGGATTCTAGGTGGTCTCCAAGATAGGAGCACACTCGGTAGTAGTGCTGTCTAATGCACAACAGTTCGACAGGAGCCCCTCTATATACCTCTAAGTACGACAAAGTGACCGTAGTCTTCTAATATATGTCGAGGTACGTGAGAGAACTACAAGCCCCCGGGATGCAGCGCTGGCAGAGTAACGACAACTCGTACGTTTATAGACGCCCGGATACGTCTTTTCTAAGACCTCCTAGTAAATAAATCCCACTTAGATGATTTGTTCAATTAAGCACTTAGATAAAATATTAATGGAAGTTTGCTCGAATATGATTCTTCTTAAAGCAATGGGACAACCAAGCAATGATCTCTTAAAAATATGAAACACCTAAAATCAATGAGATATATTTTTGCACTCAAATACCACAAAATTTATTTAACAAGCAAGTTTTAATCTCACAATTCTCCACAAGAGTCACTTAGCAATAGACCATAGGCTTGCTTAAAACATACATCAGATTAATGGGCTGTTATGTAAGACAAGAAATTAGAACTCGTAACTTCTCAAATTTAGCCAATCAAATTAAATCTCCTTTGCCACAAACTAGAGATAAAGATGCAATTTAATCCCAATGTCTAAAAGGTGATTTTAAGAGATTTTTAGAGCACTTTTTAACACTTAACCAGATCTTAAATGTAATTTGCAGCAGTGGTTAAACATAGATATCATATCTGAAATGTCAAGTCAATTACCTCAAAGCAAACCCAAAACATTCAAGAGGAAAACCCCCAAATACTTAGCAATTTCTTCAACAAAGGGAGTATGATTTTGGAAGGTTTTGGAGCACTTTAAGAAGTATAACCAGATCTGAGATATGAATTTGCAGCAGTGAAATCAGATTTAAAGCCACTTCAAAATCCACTAGAAAGCTTTAGAAGCTAGCTAAGACACCCTTAGAATACTACCCAAATACTAGAAATAAAAACTAGCTAAAACCAAGGCCTAAAACTTACTCAAATGCAAGCTGTCCTAACTGTTAATTTTCTACAATAAAAACCCTAATGGCTGTAGCTTTTAACCATGTCGCTACAGAAATTTAATCATTCAAAATGCAAACTAACTATCTAGAATGTTAGATCTAAGCATGACCTACAAAACCCATGTGTTACTTTCCTAAAATTAGTTAGAAAAAGACTAGATCTAGTAACCTAGGGTTACAAAAGTAAGAGAGGAGAAAAAGGTGAATGAGGGTTTAGAAAATGGGAAGGCTAGAGGCCTCCAAAAAATTGCCCCAAAGGCAAGATGGCTCGCCTTAAGGGTGTGAGTGTAGCCGTGAAGTCAAAATTTCAATTGAGTGCTTTTCCACGTTTCCCAATGCAAGTGTTTTACTCTCTCCAATGTAGATCAGTGCCTTATTCTCTTGGGAAATGGAGTCAAAAGGGCTTGGAGAAGAACTAGAAGATGTTGAAGTGAATCTCCCTTAAAGGTTGTAGCTTGCCACTATCCTGCAAGAGGGTTAGAAGCAAAATCGTCTAGCTCACAAGAGGTCTTCAAAGAATGGATATAACCTGCAAAAGGGTTGTTAGTTTTACCTAGTTCCTAGTACAAGAAAATATCCAAGAAACAACTCTCAAGAGGTGTAGTTTATTAGCTAGCTCTTGAAAATACTTCCTTTAGATCCAAAATTATTTAATGAACATTTTGAAGTTAGAAGCAATATAAAGTAGATCTCACCAAAAATTTACTTGAAGTAGTTTGCATAAGCATTCGAAAGAAAGATCCACCACACCAATATCTCTAAGCATCCACCACGAAACCCTCCAAGCAAAATGCATCACATCAAGACACCGAGGGGAAAGCCATAGTGCACCATTGGAAAAAATAACATCATAGTATTGAGGAGCATCCACAAAAAAAAAGTCGATCATCAAATCTCGTGCTGGATTTTTAATCCTCCACTCACTTGGATTTGTCCACAAATCAACCAACTTTAGGGTTTTCCCTAAGAATATTCAAGTTTTGTCCACTTATTAATCTCTTCTAGAGATTTCCAAAAAAATAAAAATAAAATCCCTTTTAAAAATATTTAATCCTCCTAGGGATTATCCACAATAAATATCCCAATTAAAAAAAAATCTTATAATATTAATTTATCCCCTTTTTAAAAATGATTTGACTCTTTGACCATACGATTTGGGTAAAAGGGTTTTTTTTTTTTGTAATAAATTTCAAATATGGAAAATAAATTTCCATAAAGCATCTTTGACCAAAGCAAAAGGCCCAACGATTTTTCCTTGAAGCATGCAATCATCCTCTAAACAAGGAAAAAGTCCATCGATCCATTAAAATCCTCCATGAAGCTAGGGATTATCCTCCCCAAGTCCCACGATCTAGGAAAATATTCATTTGGTGATGTGCAATTATTGAATAGTCAAATAATTAATTTTCTTCCTCAATTAAGTGCATCAAACCTCCTTCTAGTGGAAAAATAAGTCCCAAGGCCAAATCAAACTTGATGATGTGCAAAATAATCCACCAGGAGATGACAAATGGCATTAAATTCCTTCCATAAGACTTTCAAGTGGCTTGTATATCATAAAGATGCTTGAATAAATTATCACCCAACTTTCTAAGGCCCAAAGTCATCCAACGATCCACAAAAACTGGCCAAATAGGGGTGATGTCACCCTAGAGCATGCAACGACTTTCCTTAAAATTCCTCTGATTAGGCTGGGAATTGGGTCGAGTCACTCAAAATTGGTGATGATGTGGCTTGTGAAATATCTCGGGCATCCGTCAAATGCAAATGTGTCAACCGACTGAGGGTTAGCTAACCCTAGTGATGCCTGGCAACAACTAGAATAATAATAACACCTTTAAGAAATCCTAGAACATTTGAATGGCATGACACTTGGCCAGAAACTGCAAGACAAATTAAAAAATGTGTGTCTACAAGGAAACAAGTCATGTCAGCATGATAAGATAATCAATGTAATATAAAAGTCATCTAAACTAGACCATTAAGCCCCATATTCATATTTCGTCACAAGCTCAAGAGGGTTATACAACTTACTGAGTCAAGGTATGAAATGCTATCAGAGACTCAGAGAGACCAGACTAACACCTAAGTATTAAAAATATTTCCCAAAGATTGTCTCTTCACTGTCATGTAATGATTATGAGATGGTCATGGGGTTAGACTTCAAGGTTAGGCAACCGGCATACAAGGGACCATAGTATCTCATTCATGGGTGCCTTTGATGAGGGTAGACCACACACTTGGTTCTTGTTATTCGTGAGGTGATACCTTCCAAGCCCTTTATTTGCCTTTTACCACATCTAGTCATGGGAGATAACCCAGAGAATATGTAGCACTCTGGCGATATTCCTATGATTGACGNTGTCCTTTTGTGTTGAAAAACACATGCTTAAATGCTTCAAACACCCGAGAGACTATGTAACACCCTGGCAATGTATTCGCAAGTGCTATAGGACTGGACGAGCCTCTAAGCAGGTAACCAAAGCAGGCTTTTGCTAGTCTCCCTCTGAGCCTAAAAGCGCCTTCTTCCCATAGAATGAGGAACGATCCCTTCTTGGGTCAGTTTATATAACTTAAAGAAATGGATATGACAGGGATTGATGAGATGGAAAGTGGTAAGTATGATCGGGAACGGTATGAAGACAGATTCAAAACAAACCCCAATAGTGCTTCATTTTCCCCAAGAGTAACACAATCTCCCAAGGACCTAAGATGACAAGTCAAGTTATGACAGAAGAAGAAGTATAACCAACGAGCTAACGACTAGTAGTTAGAAAGGACTCTCTAGAACAAGCTTAAATGCCTTAGATATTAGTTTGATACTCACCATGATGACAGACTTACCAACTTGCAGCATGCTTCTCAAGGATGTCTGACAGGTTTGTCCAAATTCCATGGGTGTCATATGCTGCTAATGCCACTGAGAGATGCTCATACTTAGAAAGAGGATCTGGAGTTCATATTTGCAAGTACATGCGCATCTTCCGGCTTTCCATGTTTTCTGTTTGGGCGCCTCTAGATGTTCTTTCTGGAATAGTTATTTGCCAATGGGGGATAACAAAAACCATTCAAAAGATTGGGTTGTATAATGCCATTCAAGTCATCACTGATAATGTTGCTAATTGTAAGTGTTATCACGCAATCTGTACTTGCCCAAAGCCCAAGGCAAGTGAGACAAGATTGGTGTAATAAGGGGGTGACCTATCACTGTCACCTTAATAGGAAACCCCTTTCTGTTTAGGAGTATGTTAAAATTACCCCAAGGGAGACGTCCCTAGTGACCTAAAGGGCTGATGAAACTAAAGCAAGGATGCAAAAATACCCCCCTCTCACTGGTCACTCAAGTCAAAAGGTCTTTATGTCTTAAGAGATGAAGCAAATGTAATGGATGAAGTGTATCTGCCCAGAACAAGACAACAAGCAAAAATATGGCAGTGTCAAGTACGAAATGATATTAGTGCTTCAATAAAACAATAAACCTTTGAATGGTATGCTAGCTGATATAAAATTGCAGCTTAAATGGCAGTTTACAACAACAAGAAGTATTTTGTAACAGCTGCAAGAAATATTCCTCCAAATCGCTTGATAAGACAGTGAAAAGATAGCATTTATTAGGCAGATTGATAATCAAATGTCACAAGCAAGTTTAGAAACGTTTAGCTAGCGTTTAATATAGATTATGCAGAAAATTTGCTGCATCAAAATGGCTGTAGTAGTGCTTTATAACAACAACAAGTAAGTTACTTGTCTAGGCTAGGTTAGTGTTAATTTTAGTTAGTGAAAGCTAGAAGGTTCAAGGTTTTGAGTGTTGGTTTGATCTCTCAACAAAAAGAGTGTAAGGATTAGTGCCTTTAAAGGGTTATGGAGTCAAAATTTCAGCAACATTCATTTGGAGTAAGCAACAAAATGATTATGTTTATCCAAGTAAATGATGAATCTTAGAAGAGTAGTAACTTAAGTCTTCTTAGGATTCAATCTTTAGGGAGGTGAGCTACTAGAGAGTAGGCATTTTTAGGCCCTAGCGGTTTTCCTCCTTCTTAGATAATTGAAAGAAACATTTAGATGCAACTACAATTAATCAAGACCTCTAAAGTGCTAGCACTTTAAGGCTTTAGAGGCTTGACAATATAAACCAATTAGGCAAAGTCTAGCAAATACAAAGTAAAGAAGTAGTAACTTAAGTTCTTCACTTCTAGAGTTTATCAAGCATGCAATTTCATAATCTTTATCATGAGCAAGAAAATGTACCATAACCATTCAAAAGTAATGACAAAAACCAGATTTACTTACTTCACCAAGAATAATCATGCATGAAAACACTAGATTACCAAATGACTTCACCAAAATTGATTCAAGTTGCAAGTAGAAGACTCCAAGAGAGGCACACATCACAATTTCAGCCAATAAACCCTAAGTAGGGCACAAATTTCAGTCCACTTCTCTCCAAGTGAGAGTTTTTATGATAAAATGAGAGTACTTTATCTCTATTTATACAAAACTTTGACCCTTAATTAATTTTAGGTCAAAATTAAGGCCGACCTAGCCAATTTACAAATAAATTCAAATTTGACATAAATAAAATTAATTAGCATCTAAAGACACCTCCAAGGGTGACGTCATGCCCTTTTAGGGTGACGTTGAGGCCCTAAGGTGGAACGTTGAGCCTAAAAGGTAAGACGCTTAGCCTCCAAAGGCCCCCAGATGAAGCCCACACGTGCCACTAGGCTCATAAATGCCCCATGTTGCCGTCCTTATACACACTTGCAAACATGCGCTAAGTCCAACTCACTTAGCGTGTCCTTGGAGGCATAATGCCTAGGTTCAAAGCCCACACTGTCACTTTGACTTGAACCTCTTCCGTCTAGGCTTACTCCTAGGGAAGCGAAGGGGGGTAGACGCTAGTTACTATGTGAATTATTAAATGAATTCTAGGAGTTAATTTTAGTTTGTTAAAGGTAAGGGGAAGCTAGACTATATGGTAAGCAACAATGCAAATGCAAATCTTTTAATGAAAATCAAACCTTTCCCTAAGGTCAACTAAGACTAGTGCCTAAGAGTTGGGCAAGTGGTCAATTAGATTATAAAACAAAGAATTAATTACAATTATATAAGAAATAAATAATGCTATAGGAGATATCAACAAGAAACTACTTTACAATTGAGATAATTACAAAGTGAGATATACAAATTGAATATGGCAAGATAGAGTACAATGAAAAGATAAGTTAGATGATCGCACAAGATATATAAGATGAACTAAAGAATAGTTAGAATAAGGAACATTCAACTCACAAAATGAAATGATTGAAACATATCATGCATACAACTTTGTGAAAAAGAAAAACCACTTTGATGATATTACAACTATACAAAGGGAAATTAGATTTTAGACCAATCACATGAGATATCACAATGGAGATGTTGCTTGAAATGTGAAATTGCTTGCAATGTCAAAATTGAAAAGTAAGTTGCCTTAAAGTGTGTTTGTAAAACTTAAAAAGAAAACTTGCTTGAAATATAAATCACACAACTTTGAGATTGCTTGAAATGCTATGTGTGAGATAGATTGCTTTGAAAATGATATTGCAAATGTTGTGAGAATAGTGGGGTGTAGCTTGATTTTAGTAGATTTTAGGTCTCTCTTTGATTAGGGGGATTAAGTGATAGATTGAATCCTAGACTATGTGACTACCCCAAAACCGTTATTCTTTTAACCAAAATGAAGTGTTGGGTGCTCAATAAGTAAGGCAAACAAGGCCTCACCCTAGCTCCACAGGTCAAATCCAAAGAGCAAGTGTACTCAACCCGGAGGACACCTAGTGCCGTGAGATCATCCCTGACCTAGCACCCCAAGTATTTTCCACAAGCCTTCTTTTTGATGGTTAAAAGTTAAAACAATAAGTGGTTGGATGCCTAATTACTACCTCCAACCTTTGCCCTTTCTTGTCACCCAAGATCCAACAAAATGGCAAGGGGAGAGAATATGGGGCAAAAGTTGGGAACACAAAGATTACTTTAGCAATGATTTTAAAATTTAAACAAGCCTTCCGTTATTGCAAGGATGGCTTATGCCAATTTGCAAGATGGGGCAAAATAAACGTATTGAAATGTTTTATTAGTTTGCTTTAAAAATAAATGAAGTTAGTTTGTAGTTTGCTTTACAAATAAATGAAATTACAACCCCACAACAATAGTCATGTGGAGGCACAATGCCTACCTTTTGGCCAAGGTGGGTGTAAATAAAGAATTAAAAATTAGAATTGCTTGAAAGAATTTAAAATGACTTGAAAGCAAAACAAGCACAACAATGGCACATGTGGAGGCGCAATGCCTACCTTTTGGGCCAAAGTGGGTATTTATAAAAAAGGAAAAAAGACTTGGAAATAAAATGCAAACCCCACAACAATAGCTCAAGTGGAGGCGCAATGCCTACCTTTTGGCCAAGGTGGGTGTAAAGATGAAAAGCAAGAAAACAAATCTAATCTATTACAATATTAGATTTTTTATGTAAACTTGAGAGAAGGCACACCCAAGAGACTCTCAAGGGTGGCTTACAATTATTTTAGAAGAGTAGAAAGAAGGGGGACTTGATGTCCAACTTGAAAATGCCTTTTGGAAGCCTTTGGGGCTAAAACACTTGTAGCAACTCTCCCTTGATGATAAAAATATGCATAAAAATATCAAAGGATTTTCTCTAAAAGATGCTACAAAACCATAAAACTTGTTAGATTGAGTTAGCCCAATGATACATAAATTTAAATAGAAAATTTGAGAAAGATAATGAAACCTTTAGAGTCTATTCTATATCATAACAATATTTAGAAAGGAGAGAAAGGAGGAAGAGAATGCGAGATAATCTTGAAACTTTGGAATGATTAAAAGAGTTGGCTTTCCACTCTAAAGCCACTCCTTCAATCCTTTAGTGAATTCCAAGTAAGCCTTTCTTTTGCTACACAAAGAAAAATGGAGGTGAGAGCATCCAAAGAAGCTTGCAAAATACTTTCCAAACTTATTAAGAAACTACCACAAGATCAATAGCAATACTACTACCAATAGCACCCAAGCAAAATACTTTGCTTGAGTCTCCAAATTTAAACTAGTGAAAGCAAAATGCAAAACTAAATAGAAAGATATCACTTCACAAATATACAATGGAGACACCAAGAAGACTCCCAATGCACACCAAAGATTCTCCAAAGCTTCCTTTATTATCCACCAAAAAGTTCCTACAAATACTTGTAGCAAGATTTACACATGAGAGAGCATGAGAAAGAGAGGGAGAAGAGAGGAAGAATTTTGGCATAATAGACTTGCTATGAGAATAGATGGTATAATGAGGAGGAAAGGCCTCAATTTAGAGGAAAGGAGAAGGAGGAGGAGAGAGCCCACTTGGATGGGCTCCAAGTGGCACCCATCCAAAGGAGGAATGTCTCATCAAGGGGGGCGCACTTTTAGGGCAAGAGAACAAGTTGAGGGTTGAGGGGTGAGTGGGGAAGGGGGAAACCCCTTTCCCTATTAATTAAAAGTCATGTGGGGACAAGTGGGGAGGTTTTGCAAAGTTTTAGGGGTCCCCATGGTGTATTTATTTTTTATGAGAAATTGAGCAAAGAGGGGGGCACCCCTCTTTTAAGAGGGTGGTCAAAGTGGGTTGTAGGCTAAGCAAAGGGGGTCTTTCTAAGTTGGAAATTATTTTCCCAACTTAGGAAAAGCATTTGGGACACTTTTCCCACTCTCTCTCATGACTTTCATGACTTTTACAAAATTTGGCTATTTTAATTAAGCTAATTACATGCTGGTTTTTGACAGACTTGGACTCCTTATGGACAATGGCCTAGCAAAACGTGTCCAAATGAGCTAAGACTTGGTCCAAGGGTGTAGGGGTTCATGAACCATTTGATTTGAGTACTCATACCCCTATACAAAATACCCAATGACCACTTTTTTACATTTTACATAAAAAATAATTAAAAATCCTCAGTTTGTGGGAATTTTAATTATTTAAAAAATCCTATCAAAATTTAGTGGAATTCCATGAGACTCTGGGAAATGTCTAGCATGGTCATTTACAACACTCTTAGACCTTAGTTACATAGGGCTCAACCATTAGAACGCCTTTCACCACTTTGGAGAATTATTGTGGGAGTGAAAAACTCAAGGGAAATTAATAAGGCTGGTTAGGCCATGTTATCCCCCACTTTTAGGGATAACTAGGAGATCATGTCTAAAGGCCCACAGGTCCTAGACATGGAGTACCGAGAGTAGGATTGACTTTAGCATGGCCCAGGAGGGTCCACCTTTTCTTTCTTCCAACACCTTTATCTTGTGAGCAACAGCAACATCCATCACCATCGGCTTGGTCTTGTGTCAGAGATGGTTCTTGCTCCATGAGGTAATTAGTCCGGGTATCATGGTATGTGTCACTTTGATCATCAAAATCCTTGAATATGTGCATTTGATTCCTTTTGTTTCTAACAAATGCTTGGATCTTACACTTGCCCACTTGACCATGTTTGGGGGGATTGACATGATGCCCTAGTAAGCCTGTGTCCTTGGTTTTTGGTTTGCCACTAGGGGGATTTCTGAAAAGCCATCGTCCGCTCCCTTCACAGCACCACTTTTTCATCTTGCTTCCCGCTCACCTATCCCATTCCACTTGTCTGGGCACTGGGTTGACGCTTTTTCAAGATTGCACTTTATCTCATGGGAAGAAGGGGCTAAAGGCCTAGAAGGTAAAAGCAAGCTAGCAAAAGATAAAAGCCTAAGAATAAAACCTCGAGATGCTTCTTCCAGGGATCCCCGAGAAAGCAATAAAAGGCTTCTCAACAAGAAACAAGAGGGACTCGTAAAAGTAACAAAACAAGACCTATTAAGAGGATAGGGGTTCTCATCATGAGCCAGCCTATTAGGTCCATGGGTACCTAGTAGTATGACATTACCGTCAGCTGGTTACCACGCCAGGGTAGTGACTCTTGGTTGCATGGCCAAGGG